>OVAP01006219.1:0-12046 GCA_900406295.1 Aurinia saxatilis
TTATACATTTATTATAGTAAAAACCGGTAAAATATGAGTTATATCAGTTCTATCACTGTACCCGGAATGAGTCGCAAAAAAAAATTCAGCGATTATCATAGGTGTCACCGACATCACCTGCAACTAGTTTTCGGTAGTTGCTGCATTTCTTCTCCAAATATGTATATCTTGTGTAAGGGATTTTTTGTTAGTCGCGGCCACAGCTACGGTCAGTCGTAAAAGAACAGGGCCATAATAAACATAAAAAAAAAATGATATCATATAAACTAAAAGAAAGGGTTCTAAGGACTTCTCCAAATCAGAAAGACATGGGATGAACAACTTGTCCCTGTGACAGCAAGTGCAAAATAGAAACAAAAGAGAAACTAAGAATGAAAAGGAAATATGAAACTAGTGAGCTGGTTTGCCACGATGACTTTAATATTGTGTGTTTCTTCTGCTCTTGGCTCTCTAGCATTCATGGTGAGCAGAGGTCGACTCAGAAGTTGATAGAATTAAGGAATCGGATCAGAGATAAGTATTCAAAATTCTGGATTATTCTTAAGATTTGATCGAATTCAGTAAGATTTGACCGAACCATAATCAAAAACGCGTTTAGAATATCTCATGAAGCTTTCCTAATGATTCTTGTGCCTCTTGAATATCAACTGAATATCTTGAGAGAGTTCCAGAAGCTTCTTGTAATTATCCTTATCCATTCGATGGATCAGAGGGTGTCATTTGATCGAATAAGCCTTAATACGCTTGGGCTTCTGAAAGACATCTCTTGAATGATTTTAGCATTGCTCTTCGGTTGTGAGGCCGAATGATTTGAATCCAAGCCCATGTGATTGCTGCTTCACGTGGCTTGATTTCTTTGAACTTCACTTCAATACAAAATGCACAACATCTTTATTTGGGCCCGAACTTCTTGTATTAGATTGCAGCCTTTGGAAAAAATTATCTATTTCAGTGCTAAATAGCCTTGTTTTCTCAAAAACACTTTGAAACAAAAAAGGTTAAAATCAGCAGTTTCATACATCGTTTCTATTGTTTCGTAAGAAAAACACAAAAAAATCGACACAAAAATATGGTAAAATATCAACCCTATCAGCTATGTTGATTGTTTAGGGTCGCGAGATAGACTTGATGAGTTTTCCCGTGGGCCATGTTGATTGTTTGTGGGTCGCAGGATAGCTTGAAGGCTTTTCTCTCGGGTCATGTTGATTGTTTGTTGGTTGCGGGATAACTTGAAGGCTTTTTCTACGGGCCACGTTAATTGTGTATGGGTTGCGGGATAGCTTGAAAGTTTTCCCCACGGGCCATGTTGATTCTGTGTGGGTCGCGGGATTGCTTGAAGGCTTTTCGTGCAAGATACATTAATTGTGTGTGGGTTGTGGGATAGCTTGAAGATTTATGTCCTGGGGCACATTGATTCATTTGGGTCATAAGATAGATTGAAGAGCTTCCCGCGAGCAATCTTGACTGTATGACCCATGATGATGGTTCAATTAAGACTTGCTCTTGCAGTTGTATGCTTTCCATGAATGATGGTTATTGTAATTTCTCGATGATAATGCAAATTGTGGGCCATACTTGTGTTTTGTGAAAAATATTTAACAATTTTATGCTATCAATCTTCGGGGGTGAAATCCAACCCCCCACCAAGGTCAATTGTGTAACTTGACTATCTAGAGACTTAGCATGGAAAGCTACTTGCTCAATTTTTGCTTCAAGCTCATTGGTCTTGGCTTGCATTTCTATAAACGTCCGGTCCATTTTTTGTTGGACCCTAGCTTGCCCGTCTATGATAGTTTGAAATCCAATTAAGGACGTTTATACAAATGCAAGCCAAGACCAATGATCTTGAAGCAAAAATTGAGCAAGTAGCTTCCCATGTTAAGTCTCTCGTTGATAAAGAGGAATTAATGGAAAACTAATGGTCAAGACACTAATTAATAACAATTTTAGGCATTGGATCACTAATCCATTCTCAGCACACTAATCACTTCACTAACTAAAAAAGTCACTAAATTCTCAGTTGTAAATCATTAATCAATGATCATTAAAATATAAATCCAATTAAGTCACTAATCACCCTTAAATCATTGATTAACGGTTAGGAAAGAAAAACCAAGTTAAAGATCATTCAAGCATTTTATCGAACACCTCTCGAAAATAAACTACCTAGGTTCTATACTTTGATTGATCATGTCAAAGCTAGCTTTAAACAGTAATTAACTTGAGTAGATAAATAAATCTAAGCATAATCACCATTAATCATCCATCAAAACTCCTAGATTTATTAAACTCAAACGAATCATGAGATCTACTCACATATAATAAAGAATAATAATAATAAAAAAGAAATCTAGCCTAAACATAATGTAAAAATAGATTAGGGATAAAAGATTAGAGAAAAGATTGACTAATAATAAACAAATCTCAAATCTTAATTAGTACCATAAACAAGATTTTTTTTTTTTTTTTTTGTGAAAGAGGCAAAGATCATATCCAAACCTAGGTTTTTCAAAGGCTTAGAAATGTATTTATACAACATAAAAAGGGGACATGAGTCGATCCGGTCTAAATCGGATCGGATCCTGGAGGTGGATATTGAGGCGGAAAGCCAGATCAAACATATGGCTGTTCTCAAGAAAAATATAAATGTTGCACTTTCTTTTTCTCATCAAATTGGTAGCTCGGGTTCCTAGAACAGGTAAATGGCCATTTTCAGCTTCTCGCTCATTCTCCCATTCTTTTCCTTGCTATTTTGCTCATCTCTTCGTCCCCAAATTTCTTCCAAGTCTCCATCTTATTTCATTCACTCCAAAAGTACGTAAAAGTGCAAGAATGCAAGAAAACTAACACTAGATGTCTAAGATGACCAATGTGCAAAAATAAGATTATATGCATCCTAAATCATAGAACTTAACACATTGAGTAAAGTCAATGGGCTCTCCTTTTTTTTCTTTTTTTTTGCTAAATTATACTTCATTGAAATCAAATTACATCAGGCGAAAGAGCAGTCGGACTAAAGGCAGTGCCACACTGTAGGACCAATATTTGTAAAATGCTACTGAATAAATAATTTAACCAAGAAAGTAAAAGACTTTAAGGAAATATATTTAATCTAACTACGGATATAAGATTTGATCTCTTCCATTAACTCAAAGAATCACCCGTAGTATAACAGATTTTAGAGATTCATGAGTCCCATGATATAAGCATAGGAACCCATATCCCAAGACTGGATCATGGTTCTAACGAACATAAACAATCTACTGTACTCTCGAAATGAAAGACTACGCTAAAGAGCTTTTTGGTGTGTGAAAATGGATTTTCGGATCCTCCTCTAAGAGCATGTTCAATGGTGGCTCTAGAAGGGGTTCTTATTTCTCTTTGGTATTAAAAATAAATCAAAATTGTTATTTATTAAGTGAAAAGTAAAAGAGAATCTCTTATTTAAGAGTTTTTGGGAGGGGTTTATAACCTCAATCTTAATTTAATATTAAATTTAATAATTAAAAATAGATAGTAACCCCTAACCATTGGACATACCTGTATAGAATGATTCTATTTATAGTAAGTGGAGAGGGACCTCAAGAGGTAAAAGTTTTGATAAACTTAACAGTCCCATATATTTTTGTCTTTCACACAACGATAGCACATGCTTTAACACATAAAATTAGTGTGCATTAGACTATGTACATTGGTACATACAATAGTTACAACACCCTCCACATCACCTGGTGTCTCTTCCACATCAACTTCTCTCTCTTCCAAATCATAATTCAACACTCACTCAATTTTTATTATCTACAATAGTTGTGTTCAAAAGTTTTTACAACACCCTTTCCCAACAATTTTATTTCATTTTTTTATGTTTTAATTTTCGTGACTATATATTATTAATTATAATTATCGTTTGATTAAAACAAAAAATAAGAGTTTTACCAAAATGATGTTTAAAATGACAACATGAGTTTTTAGATTCATTTTACCAAAATGATATTTAAAACGAAAAACAAGAGTTTATTGTATGGTAATTAAATAAATATACTGAGAAAGAGAAGATTTTTTGTGTTTCCAAAACAAATGAAAAAAGCATCTGTTTATATAGGATGAAAATATTTGATGTTGAATAATTGAAATAAAATAAAAATATCAACAATCTGAATATCGATTTTGAGGTAAATATATTTTTCAATACGCACAATCACAAACGGTTGTCACAGACAAAAAACGTATACAGCAAACTAAGGGAGAAAACAAAGTCAATGGACTATGCATGAAAAATGAAATATGCATGAAAATAAGAATTGTCATATGGACACAAACAACTCTTCAAAATATGTAATTGCTACATGTTCTGCATATTTAGCCGAGGTGACCCATTAAATATAATCATTAATAATATCAATAATATGATTTCTTGCCCATTGTTGCTTCGTTTAGGCCTGAAATAATTTCTTATTATTATCTAATTCTTTTAAGATGTTCCAACTCAATACCCAATCTTAAACCAAAATATTTATGAATCTTTTTAGGGTTTAGGTAAAAAAAACAAGATAAAAAGTTGTTTGTATTAAACACAATTTATTTATGTTTTGGATATTAATATATATTGGTATTCTGTTTGATATCGGTTCAGTTTCGGTTCGTCGATTCTAGAAATTTGTGATTCGTTAGAATATGTTGAAAAATTTGTTAGAATATTTCGGTTTTGTATGGATTCGGTTACTCTATTCGGGGTTTTTGCCCAAGCGACCAATATGCATTAGACATATAACTTCCCACACATATTCCCTTTATAGGTTTTCACTTTGCTGTTTTTCTAAATCACGTCGTAAAATCTTTCACACCACAAGCGGCATCGTAATAAAGCTGAAATTGTTTATTCCAACCTCCATACACTTGTCTGAAAACAGATATAGTTGCGTGTCATAAAACAAGGCCATTCTTGTAATATTTATAGCAAAGTAAATAAGTTGTAACGAGTTAGATAAGAAAAATTGGATTAGCAAACGTTAGAGAAACAAGAAATGATTACTATATAAAAGAGAAATATTAAATATATAAAAGAGAAATCTTATTGAGGGGAAATATTAAATATAACAAAGTGAGGGGAAATATTAAATATATAAAAGAGAAATCTTATTGGAGTGAGAATTTGTGCATGATCATATGATAAAGCCAAGTCATGGACTAGTTCTGCTGTTTCACAGGATGGTTCAACCACCACGCACCTCTTTTTCTCTGAGCGTTTAATGACAACCCACATTTCCTTTTCTATATCCCTTCTTTTAAACAATTATTTGGTTATCAACTTATTTTCTTTTGTGTGTGTAAATTATCAACTTTTATATTTCCTTTATCTTTCAATTTTTGTAATTTATAATACTTTTTGTTCCACCGTATTCTATTTCGTATTTACTGAAGAAATTCGCAACTTCATACATTAAAGATATGCGTTTTTCTTTTTCATTTTTACTACAAATAAACCTTTCTTTTGTGACTATTAATATTCCTTATCATATATTTATGTACAGAAATTAAAAACAATCCCCATTTCGTCACTCCCAATTTCATCCACAAGTTAACAAAATACACACATAGTTTATCTTGCACGCTTTTGCTATGGTAGCACTTTCGGAATCTATTTCCAGCAGAAGTCACCAATTTCCCTTTTCTTAAATAATATATTGTTTTACGTTCCATTTCTCTATATTTTAATGAAAAATAAAGTGAATTACAAAAGTCACCATCTTCCGACCAATATACATGGAATTTTTGACAAACACTTAAAGGAGTGTCTAAAATAAACTCACAACCACATGTTTTTTTTCAGTACCAGCCCGGTCAAACCGGTAGATCCGTGACCTACAAATAGTAATTTTCGTGGGTCTTTTAACAATATCTAACCTTATGACATCATTTTTACATATAATCACGTATCTATTATAGACTATATACATTCACAAGACCCACATATGTTTGTTTCTTGTTCATACATTTACTCCTATTCTCAACTCTCAAACAGAGAGAGAAAGAATAAAAGCTCATATATGTATATATAAATTATATACATTACACAACACAAGTCGACTTCATCAATGGAGCTCTCTTCTTAAACCCACAAACATACGAAGAAGAGTAGTGTATATATCATTATTGTTTTTAATCATCTCTAAGCTTCGTTGAGGTTATGGCTGTGATGAGAGCAAGAAGAGCTGCGACCATAGCAGGGACATGGATAAACGAAGCAGTTAGCTTTTTCGTCTTCTGTCTTTTCGACATCATCGATCCATTTCTCTGTCTTGTCTACAAAGCAGCAGATTATTTCTTCGAAGCCGAATTGAAGCCTTGTTATTGTTTCTCGGCTAAGGAACCCATCACGACCACTCGAGGAAAGATCCTCTTGTCTCAAAAGAATGGCGAATCCAAGATCCTCACTCTTCCCCCCATTCAAGAACTCAGGTATTCTTTTTCTTCTTCCTTTTTTTGGTTAGCTAGTGCAAAATGTATCAATATTAGAATTTGAAAAATATGAAAAATTGCTTACAATGTGGTAGCTTACATATATGAAAACAAAACTTTTTATAGCAATTTTTTTGATGATTAATCTCAATATATGAAGAGACCCGGAATTAAGCTCTGTTCGTTCAATATTTAAACTATTACCCCATACCAATAATTTTTCCATATTTATTATAAATCGTTACGTGAGTATTAAAACTATATAAATTCCGACCCTTTTATCGCAACCGACTCATGTAATAAGTTTTTTCCTATTAAATACTGATTGCTACCTTGAGGCAATTATTATCCCCCGCACAAGAGTTTGAAGTTTCAAAATACATTTTGGTTTACTATCTCGGCCGGTATAAATTTGGTTTGGGTTTGTTTTGTTTGGTTTTTGTAGTGGGCGTTCCAAGATTGAGCTGGAGGATATCTCTGAAACCCTATACACACGTCCTTCTCTTCTTTCTGGTCTCTCGGTCAACGAGCTCAATAAACGGTTTGTTAAGGTTACTCGGTCCGACTCCGAGTGTAGTGACCATCATGCCAAGACTAAGAACAAAGGGAAGAGATCAGTCACGAAGTCAAGCTTAACAGTGAACTTCACTGTTGTTGAGATGCTTCGGGGAAAGATAAAACCGCAAAATATTAGCGAGGAAGTGTCTCGATGGTCGGATTGTGATTGTGGGTTTTGTACATCTTGGGCTTCTACTTCCGACAAAAATCATTCCCTCTTTGTCAAGACTCAAATCCCAAATGGTAAAAGGAAATAAAAACACTAGCATTCGTTGGAAATAGTAAATCAAATATGAAAACACAAACTTGCGCAAAGAAAATGTCAATCAAATAGTCTAATTTTCTGGATCAATGTTATTGAAACAATTAGATTCTTTACCGCAGGGATTATAGCAAAAGAGGATGTGTTGTTTATTCACGGTTTCATATCGTCATCAGCGTTCTGGACGGAGACAGTTTTTCCAAGCTTGTTGGCCACCTCTTCCCCTTATAGACTTTTCGCGGTGGATCTTCTAGGATTCGGGAAGAGCCCTAAACCGGCTGATTCACTCTACACGCTGAAAGAACACGTTGAGATGATCGAGAAATCGGTCTTGCATAAACACAATGTGAAGTCTTTCCACATCGTGGCTCACTCTTTGGGATGCGTATTGGCGCTTAGCCTCGCCGCCAGACACAGGGGCTTAATTAAGTCCCTTACCCTCCTAGCTCCGGTGAGTTAATTAGTTCTAGCATACGTACTTGGAACCTCTTAATTATTGGTTTCGATGCATGTCAAATATAAAATATTATTACTAACTATGATAGATTGCTCAAACAATTAATAATAACTGTGTTCATAATCTTAATACCAATAGAAATATTGTGAGGGTCACTAACTTTAGCTACGTTCATAGCCATCTTAAGAGAGTCGGATGAAACGTTGGTCATGGTTCCTAGATTTTAAGTAGTTAATATGAATAGGTCACTTGGTCTACAACCCGTAAATATATATAGGTGTAGATCATGTTGCCCCGAACCGAAAATGTTTGTGACCGACTGGCCCTATAATTAAGTCTTCCAGACCTTGCATGTGAGTATATTTGACAAGATTTTTCTTTTTTGCGCCTGTTATTATTATTTTGTAAGAAATCATAATATTGTACTGTTTCTTAAACAAATGGGTTTTGCATTTTTTTAACTATTTTATGTAAATAAAAATATTTTAATAGTTATGAAACAAATGCAAAATTCTTGGTTTGACACACAAACTATGTTGTGTCAATAAGAGATGTGAGGTAGCACTAATATAACACGTAAGTCTGCATGTGTACGTGTTGGCAGCCGTACTATCCTGTACCGGCCGGAGAGGCGGAGCCGAGGCAGTACGTGATGAAGAAGGTGGCGCCGAGAAAGGTTTGGCCGCCAATAGCTTTAGGAGCATCAATGGCTTGTTGGTACGAACACATTAGCCGCACCATTTGTCTCCTCATTTGCAAACACCATCGTCTTTGGCAATTTCTAGCCAATATCTTGACACATAACAACAGGTATTTTTTTTATATCAACTAGTTTAAACCGAGAAATATTGGACAGACGAACGCTAATAACATATGAGTGTCAGAATGCTGGTGGCTTTGTTTGGGTCTGTTTGGAATCTTATGAAATTTAAACTAGTGAATTAAAAAGTTAGATGAAGTCTAAACATAGTATAAATATTTATTCTGTATAATGTTTTTCAACTTTACTCTAAGTTTATTAGAATTATATTAAATAGGGAGAAAAAAATTTAGCTACTTAGTTTGGTGTCATCTGTTACCAAATTCACCTCTAGTGGACTAAGTCTTCTCACAAAATTAATTCTTAGCCGTATTTAGTCGCTGGCTAGTTAGTGTCTTCTCACTTTATAATTATTAACCCTTCCCAAAATTATTTTTTAGTGGTTCAGTACAAGTCTACGTGGTGTTGTAATCAAATAACCTAATATAGTAAGAGCCACGTGTTGTGACTTGCTATTAGTATCTCCGTTCACTGGAAAAGAGCATCAAGTCAGTGAGATTTAGGCAACCTACCTAGACGGTAGATCTCCACCTAAGTACTTATGGCTATGAGTACTTTGGAGCAATTGATATTGTCTTACATGACTTGGTTGGTTGATCGGCCTATTTTTGTGACATCTCTATATGGAATATGGATCTTACAACTCTGTTCTATAAATTTTATATCTAAATAAAAGTAACAAACATGTACGTTTAAAATATCTTTCCGTCCTACCCAACCAATCAACCAACCAACCAACCAACCCTTTGATACTAAACGAAGAATGCGATATGAAATTACTATTAAATTTTATCATCTTAGTAGTATACTAAAAAAAAATTCGTGTTATAAGAATATATAAATTAATGTAGTCGATATAATGATGTAGTATATATACCCTTTACATACTTAAGTTAAGATTTAAGATAATCATCTTATATCTTTCACTTAAACCTTTTATCGATGTGCAAATATTGATTTATTGATAAGTACGAATAACATTTTGTTATATCAAATGTCGTATGTAGTACTAATACTAAATTATTTTTACACAGGACAGTGAACTTTTTAATAGAAGGGTTCATGTGTCACACGCATAACGCAGCGTGGCACACTTTACACAATATTATATGTGGGACGGGAAGTAGACTCGATAAGTACCTTGACATCGTACGAGACAAGCTAGAATGCAACGTGAGCATCTTCCACGGTGGAGACGACGAGCTCATCCCTGTTGAGTGCAGCTACAACGTTAAACAGCGGATACCTCGGGCACGAGTTAAGGTTATTGAGAACAAAGATCACATCACCATGGTCGTGGGGAGACAGGATGAGTTTGCCAAAGAGCTACAAGCGATTTGGAAGACTTCTTGTTAAATTGTGTTTCACGTAAACTTGTGATTAATTATCAACTGATTTTATGTAATGATAAGTTTTATATTGTTATAAATTAAGGAAATCCTTATGTACTAAGCCATGATAAAAAAAATCTTGAGAATGTAGAAATATTAAATAAGATTATTTCGTTTAGTTAACTATTATTTCATCATGTATTTTATATATATATATATATATATGTGTGTGTGTTTTTAAAGAATTATTTGCAGTCGCATTTGTATTAATTAATGTGTTTGGAATAGTTATATATACTAGATTATTTGTTCGTACCTTGTGTGGACTATATTTTTTAATGTAATATTAAATGTAAAATGATTAATTACAGTAAATAATTGCAAGAAATTAATAAGATAGTATAATATATAGGTTTGTGTTTGGCCAAACTACATACTCGACTCCTATAATTTTTTCGCATACACATAGATGTTTACATTGTTCAAATACTCCTCGGGAATCAACACGTGCATCAGAGGAATGAACGGCCCATGTTTATTTTTTTATATCGTCTCATATACCCCTATCGGCCACAACGGAAAACGACATAAAAAACATTACCCGCCGATCATAAAAAGGGGCTTAATCACATATACTCATTTTGATATAGCCTTAATCACATATACCCAATCTATTTTTTTTATAACCTCAAAAAATTAAAAAGTCCAAACTAGCCTTAAAACACACATTTTTCTCCTGTGATTCTCTCTTCTACTCCGACGATTCTTTCACCATTGATAGTCTTTCCGATAATGACATCATCTCTCTCGACGGCGACGCTTATTTCGAGTCACCTTCCGTAATTTCTCTGCCGTCTGAGATGATTCTGGAGGTTGAGATAATTCCGGAGGTTGAGATCAAGCTCCGTCATCATCGATATTCATCTTCTTCTCCTTATCCCGGTCTCCAGTGAGGGGAAACAGTTTCTTCGTCTACTCCGATTCCGTGTCCGGATCCGGCGTCGGAAGTGAAGCACGAGCATCTCGTCGACGATAGTTTCTTCCTCATCTATAAAGGACATGAACAATTCAACTCACAAATCTCCAACTCTCGCCTTCTTATGTAATCAACTGAGATTGACTGTGAAGGTAAAGAGCTTTTTTTCACATAATCTCTCCTAATTGCTCATCAATTTGCAAATTAACTTTGAATGATGTCGTATACGATTGGTCGATAACCCCAATTTCTTTCAAATTTTGTTCCTTTTTTGTGTGTCCTTTGCTCTGAATTTCTTGATAAAGTCTTTGATGTTGTTATTGCTTTGATCATTCAGTTTTCTGGGTTAATTTAAGATGTTGTTGATGCTATTTCTCGTCGGTACAATGCCATCAGCTTCTCTTGTTAGTCTTGGTGGTGCTAGTGTTGTTTGATGTAATGTAAACTTCATTCCAAGAGTGTCTCACTTCTTATGGTAAATGAAGGTAGGATCGTTGGAGTTCAAATACGGGTTCGAAAGCGAAGTGAAGCTTCGGATCACATATATTGATGAGAAACTTAGGTTGGGATTAGGATCTAGGGGATCATTGTTCATCTTTATGAGGCGTCAATAATACATTATACATAGTTTGGTGTCTCTTTTCTCTCTCTTGTCCATTTGTTACCCCTTGTGCATCAATCAATGCAATTCACTACGCAAAAGAAGAAACAACATATGGGTACCCGCGAGAGTGTACATGTAATGGTCTAAAAGCTACAAGAGTGTTGTTTCGATGTAATGTAAATTTCATTCCAAAAGTGTCTCACGTATTTCGAACTTATCATTTCTTTAGAATTTCTCTATAATTTCCTTACAATTTCTTTAGAGTTTCTTTAGAATCGTTTTATTATTTCTTTAGAATAACTTTATAACTTACTCTTGCTATCTTGTTATCAAGGTCTTCTCTCAGGTTATCTAACTTGGGACAGTGGTGTGGTCGACACTTGTTGCAAGAGATGGAGTCATCGTCTTCGTTGTGGTCTTCGTCGTTGTCGTGTCGTTTCTTGTTTTGCGGTTTTTCGTTGTGGTGGAGAAGTGTTAAAGGGTGTTGGTAGTGGTTTATGTTGGTGCGACGAGGGTGGGTTGGTGTGGCAGAGGAGCCACCGTAGATGCTTGTTGTTGCTCTGTTTATGTATTCTTCTT
>OVAP01006220.1:0-12044 GCA_900406295.1 Aurinia saxatilis
CTAAAACCATACCTCGCAGACACAACGATCACTAAAGGCGACATTGTTCGCAACGCATAAAAGGTGTACAAGTCAAGGTACGAGACTTAAAACAAAGCGCTTAGTGGGAGGCAACCCACTCGATAGATTTTTCTTTCTTTTATTTTATTTCATTTTATTTTATTTTTCACACTAACAAAATAATTTTTAGTTTTGATTTCTAAGTGTTTCAGTTAAAAAAAAAATATGGGGTCATGGATCGACCAATCCCTTATGGATCGATCGATCCATGCTTATCGAGATGAACCCGCAGACGAGTTGCAGATCGACCATGACGCGAAGGACCGATCGATCGCGACACGGATCGATCCATGCCCTGGTACGTACCATCCGGTTTATTTAAACCGAAAAACACAAAAAAAACCCAACCCACCCCCAAAACATATCAAAAACTCGATTTTTCTTCCTTCTTCTCTTCCTATGCGATTTTGAAAGGGATTTTCAATCACCCACAACTCTCTCAATTCTCACTCTTTTTACTTGATTCTTGGCCCTAATCCACTTAATTTTCGTGCTTAATCTGATTCTACACTCCTTTCAATCACCCAAGCAAGGTAAGTCACTCGATTCTCAACTTTTATGGACGAATTTGAAGAACCCTAAATTGACAAATCCGGGTTTGATTCATGGCTTTTTAGGTTGATTGTTGGTTATATTAGGCATCCTAGGATGTTTTTATGCCTATTCCATGTCTTAATTATGAGTTTTTTGAGTTTTTAAAAAATCACTATTTGGGTATGGACGAATATGAGGATAATATTGAATTTGGTTGGTCTTTGCTATGATTTGGAACTCTATAGTATATTATTACATGATTCTAGACATTAGTAACCATTCACCTCAATTATGTTGTGAATTTGATGATTTTTAGCACTTGAATTGAGTTTTGGTAGAAGTTGTGAATTGGTTAAGTTAGGGTTATACAAATGGCTTCATATGAGTTTATCTAGCTTTGGACATGTTTAGCTAGTATGTTTATAAACCTATAATTGCTCATTTTGATTTGGACAGCCATTTGGTGTATTGGTATTGACTTGGGTTGGTTTTGTTTGCTTGATGGTGTGTAGGAATATAGCAAGAGATGGAGAAACGCGTTGCACCTCCAGAATCATCCAGTTCTGAGGATGAGGAAGAAAACTATGATGGTCAGTCCGATGCAGAGGAAGCACCTGAGGTCACACTAGCTCCTTGGCCTAAACAGGATGACACTCCTTTTGTAGACAACATACCTGTGATGATGGGTGAGAACATCACACTTGGTGACTTGAAGGTTTCTACTAAGTTTCGAGAGCGGCGACCAAATGAGCCATGGGGTGTAGCTAACAAAGTCTTCTACAACTGATGGCTTCAAATCAAATTCAAACCAGCCAGAGTCATTCTTGTTGACACATTCTGGACGATGGGGATCCTGGATGATATGACAGAGCTACTGCGCCGCATGGGCCTTGGTACCTTACCGTACAGGTCTTATGATCTTCATGAGGAGTTAGCTACGCAATTCTTTGCCTCAGTGGAATTACACATGCGAACTGACGGCCATGATGATGCAACTGATGCATACATCACCTTTTTCTCTCGGGGTCAACTCTTTCAGCTCTCAATTCAAAGAGGTTTTTGGTTTTAATGCGACGAAGACGGGATGTCACTTCCCAACCTTCGACAGTATGAAACTTTGGCACCTTATTGGACACACCACAATCTCCTCATGTGAATGCAAACTGACCAAGATCCGCAACCCAATCATTTGAATCACCGCAAAGATTCTAGGGAGCTCGTTTCTCGGTAAGGAGGAGACATGTTCACTCTCAGATCAAGAGATAGTGCTCCTCCACTATGGCCTTCCTCGCTCGGTTGATTCTACTATCTACTCTCGTGAAACACGTCGCAAAATTCATACGGTGCTACAAACAAACATGGGGTACAAATTTGCTGAGATGCTCGTTAGCACGAGATCGCGTGGAATTAACATTTCCAGCTCCAAGGACGAGTACCTAGGTAAACTGCTAACTCCTATTTTCTTACGGAGTGGAGTTGATTTGAGTACAGAGCCAACACCTAGGAAGGAGACGGCGTTCTTTGATTATGAGTACCTCAAGGCGGCCCGTATTACGAAGGGTGATATCGGGACGTATACTTACACCGACGATCATGGATTCGCGAGACGTGTCAAACTCCCAGTTGACGGCATGACTTCCCCATCTACTCCAGCAGCTCTACGCTTCATTGTCCCTCCGCAGTTCTTGTGTGACCCACCACGGTGTTCTACCCAGTGCCGACCTTCACCGCCTGCTCCACCGCCTAAGCCCTCCACACCGGAGTACATCTTGCCACCTTACTCTGGTGAGTATGATCTTGAGCCTCTTCTTTCAGGATCTTCCGTGGAGCAGCGACGTGGCCGCATTATGAAGAACCAGCACCATCAGCAATCCATGCTAACCAGGATGTGGGGCGCTCTGTCCAAGGTGGTGGAGGATCCTCAGCGCGTGACACAGCAGGCCCCAGTGGCGAGGCCCATGGCCGCCAGGCCCATGATGGCGAGGCCCGTGATGAAACCGCTCGTCGCACGAGAGCTCGACATGATTTCTGACAGCGCGCTACCATGACCCCATTGTATCATTTCTTTTTCTAGGGGGCTGGTATTTGTACACTTTGACTTGAGTTGATCTTTTAGAATTTGCCTATGAAGGTTTGGGTAGTACTAGAACGGAATAAGTTTGGGGGAGTTAGAATTGGAGCTGGAATTGGGAGTAGAGGGATAATTTGCAAAACAAGTCTGAACTTAGTGGCAATTAAGTGTCTATTAACCCCTAAATTACAAAATTGTGTAATTTGCTTCTTAAGATAATTTATATCTTGTTAGATGTTAGTACCATGATGAAACTTAGTCAAAAATATTTTAATCACAGAAAACAGTATATTCATAATTATCAGATATGAAATCCTCCACATATCAGTAAAGATTGTATACTAAGAATTACATAAACTTTATAAGTACATTTCTGAGTGTGAGGAATCTAGAAAAAAAAAATTTCATCATTATAGGTTTTTTATTTCTGTATATCAATAAACAATCATATGGAATGCGTTTATAGTAAACTTATACTGAAACAAACCAAATTTAATTATTTATATGATGTCAAATGAGTGGGACTTTTTGTGCAAGGTCGTCGCATTTGCGTTGCTTAAGCTGAAGTTGTCGCATTTCCATGGCATATTTGGTAGTTAATAAATATCATTTTGGTCATGATATTTATGTCCATATAATGGAATGTATGAATCGGAAAGAAGTTTTTATAAGAAACACATGATTATTGAAATAATTCATAATATTTTTTTGGCAAAATATAAAAAATATATTTTGTATATTGTCTGTGGTCCCAAATCAGGGGGATTTTTTGGAAGTTACGTATCAAATTAGTGGCAAATCAATGGTTTTTAACCCCTAAATTAGAATATCTTGTAATTAGGTATTTAGGGAAATTACTATCCTATTTTTTGTTAGTACTACAATGTTTCTTGGTAAATCTGATTTCAATTATGCAAAAATCATATTCATAATCATATATATGAAACCATTCACTTATGTGTAAAGACTGAATACAAAATGATTACATATATTTCACAATTCATTGAAAGTATTAGTAATAATTTTTTTTAAACCTATAACTATATATGAATTATAATCCTATGTTCCTCACAATTACTATATATATTATCAAATAAGATATTATGTAAGTCATTTGTGTTAATTATTAATATGGTTGTCGCTTTTCCGTGGCATATTTTTCTGGTCGTTGCTTTTCCGTGGTATACTTTTCTGGTCGTTGCATTTTCGTTGCATTTTAAGGCTGTGGTGGCAAATGAGTGGTATTCTTTTGCCTTAAAGTTTTTCCCTCAACAATTCCTTCAAATTATTAATATTTTTAAAAAATCCTACATATGTATGATAATTGAATCCTATGTTCCTCACAATTACTATATATTTTATAAAATAAGAATTATGTAAGTCATTTGTGTTTATTGTTAATCTGGTCGTAACTTTTCCGTGCCTTAATTTTCTTGTCGTCGCATTATCATTGCATTTTAAGGCTGTGGTGGCAAAAGACTGGGTTTTTTCCCTTGAATTACTATTTATATTTTTAATCCTATATATATATATACATATATATATATATATATATATATTACATTATTCGTTTTAAAATAGTTACCAACACAATTGCTTCAAATATATACACATTAATATATAAGAGTGGATGAAATGTCGTGATATTAGATTACATTATTTGATTTAAATTAGCTCTTACATTACTAACATACATTACTTGTCTCATCATCGTCATCAGAACACGAGAGATTACAATTGAAATTCATCTTCAGGTTCAGCGTCTCTCACATACGTATCTAAATAGTCGAGGGAATTTGTGTCATCAGCCAAAATATTAATGGTAACGTGATATCTTCCACCGGTGTGTTGAAGGAGAATTAATTCTTTTTGTTTTCCTTTGTATTGGCCCTCAATATTTCCCCTCGGATTCACTTTTATAACATTTAGCCACGAGGGTCTCAATGCCCTTGTTGATGCGTACGGAAGGTAAGAAACTTGATCTGCTTGAGAAGCTGGGACAGTAATTCAATTATTATATATAGTTTTATTTGTCAGATGTAAATATGAAATTTCAAACTAAATAATTTAAAATAATACGTACCAAGTATAGAAGGCTCGTATTTGTGATATCTTGTAGTTGAGAGTACGTCTACAATTCCACGCTCTCGAATCCGTGTTCTTCTCCCGATCGTTGGATCATACCATTCACATTTAAAGAGGGTGATTCTCAAGCCAAGAAGTCCTTGGTATCTAAGTTGTATGATATCTAGTAGATTCCCATAGAAATCATCTTCATCAGACGCATCAGAGTAATTTTGGCCTCGAACGCATACCCCATAGCTAATTGTTTGTTTCCTCTGTCCTGACTCGCGCGTATGAAATAAATAACCTCTTGTAAAATACATAGGCCATGACTTGCCATAGGTTCTAGGTCCTTGCACTAACTCATCCACCCAAGTGGGAAATTGTTCTTGGTTGCTGGTTCTGTTTTTTGAATACTCGTTCACCTATAATATAATTGGTTAATTATATAGTTTTCGATAAAAAAATATATATTGTACTAGATGATAAATAGGAAAACTTACATATAGTCTAACCCAAGCTGGAAATTCATTGTCTCGCTTCACCAACACCTCCTCATCTGATAGGTGAAGATTATAATATCGAATTTCTTGTTCGTGTAAACTACACATATAAAAAGAAACACATGATATCGTCTCAATTGTCCTATAAATGATGAATGAACTTGTACAATTAATCAAACAAACTTCTCTAATGGACGAAAATATTCACAGTTACGCAACACATACGCATGCGCACATTGGTAATCCTCATCTGAGAACCAAAATTTCTTTGCTTTTCCACCGGACCGACCCACATGAGTAAACATGTCTGGTACTTGAACAAGATATGTAGGGATGTCACCTTCATCAAATCTACTTGCACTGGTAGTGATAGTTACATATTGTTATGTATAAGTATATATATATATATATATCGATATACTGTAATATATTCACAAATAATTACCCAAACACGTACCTAGCTTTAGTCTTGATAGTTGAAGCAAAATAGAGCTCAGAAAAATATGATATTTCATCATTCAAGTAAGATTGAACAATCGACCCTCCTAGATATATTCTATTTTTAGCCTTTCCTTTCAAGTGCTTAAATAGCCTTTCTTCGGGATACATGGCGCCTAGTTGAGCTTCATACGGAAGATGCACCGCTAGGTGCTCCATCACATCGAAAAAGACGGCAGGAAAATCTTTTCCAAATTGCACCTAATGATTACAATGTTCTCCTTTAGAGTTTCAACTCGACTTTGTTATAGTGTTCTTGAGCATAAGTCACGAAAAAATTCTCTGATCACTGTCATATTTCATAATACATCAAGTTATGTATGTATACTAATATGTATAATGGATTTGGTAATTAAATAACATTATGTAATTCTCTATAAATATATATATATATATATAGTCACCTGATAATGCTTGCTCAACCGTTGGCGGCAGTAGTTCATGTAATATAAAAGGGAGTAGGCGCTCCATAAAAACATGACAATCATGACTCTTCATGCCCAAGAACTTTTCTCCTTCTATATCAGTACATGATGCTAAGTCTGATGCATATCCATCCGGAAATTTAACATCATTTTTTATGCACTGTAGGAGGCTTCGTTTTGCTTGTGGAGTCAACCTAAAGATCGGAACCGGAGCTTTCCCTTGAGCATCAAGATGTAGTTCTTCCCGATTACAAAATATCGCAACATCTAATCCTGAGTTAGTGTATCTTTTGTTTTCCCTGGGATGTTCATCAAAATATTCATGATGTTATCGAAAAAAAAATTTCTCGATGTGCATAAGATCGAGATTGTGCCGTATATTTAGGTCTACCCAATATGGTAGTTCCTAGAATATGCTCTCCTTGTGCCAGTTATGGAAGTTCTCATATCCCTCTTCCTTCTGTTCATGACCGTTCCCCCCAACATCTGATGTTTCGTGGATTTACCTCTCTTATGCTTTCGTGTAACATTTGAAACCCCGTCAAAGATTCAGGTGGGTGCTGGTCCACAGCGGTTGTTCCCCGTAAAAAATTCTTCTTATTCCTCTGCAATCGGTGATCAATAGGGAGAAAGCGTCTGTGGCAGCCAAACCAACATGACTTCCTACCCTTTGGGAGTTGAAATGACCTAGTGTCATCCATACAAATGGGGCATGACAATTTTTTGTCGTAGTCCAACCAGACAACATACCATATGCTGGAAAGTCGCTAATCGTCCACAAAAGAACGGCCTTCATAGTAAACGACTCATCTTTCGACACATCATAAGCCTTTACGCCAGTCTCCCACAATTCCTTTAATTCGTCAATGAGTGGTCAGTGAAAAATATCCAGACTAGCCCGCGGATGATTAGGCCCGGAATTCATAATCGTCATGAACAAATACTCTCTCTTCACACACATACATGAGGGTAAGTTGTATGGAGTCATAATTACAGGTCAAAGAAAATGATTCTTCGACATACCAAATGGGTTGCAACCATCTGTACAGAGTCCAAGATAGACGTTTTGTTTTTGCATGGCAAATTCTGGATGGATTTGATTAAAATTCTTCCACTCAACTGCATCAAATGGATGACACATCTCACCCTCTGGAGACTCATGCTCAACATGTCATCTCATTGCCGATGCAGTCTTATGGCTTTGATACAATCTCTTCAATCTGGCACCAATAGGTAGATACCACATACGACTGTAAGGTATGTTGGTTCGTTTCTCGCTAGGCTTGTATCTTGCATGACCGCAAAATCTACATGAATCCCATTTATCATCTTCTCTCCAAAAGATCATACAATTTGCAATGCACACATCAATTGCAATAAGTGGGAGACCTATATGTCGCATTAATTTCTCTAACTCGTAATACGAACTTGTCGATGTATTCCCTTCCGGCAATATCTCCTTAATCGGCTCCGTTCACTGATCCATGCAGTTTTCAGACATTTCATATCCCGCCTTTATGTTCATCATTCGAGAAGCTACGGAAAACTTGGTGTGACCTCCGCGACAACCATCATATAGAGGATCTTGTGCTGCTTCTAACATAGCATAAAAATTTCTTGTCTCGGCATTGGGTCCCGAAGTGTATTGAGGAACCACTTCATCCTGGTATATATAACCAGGATTCAAGGTTTCACAAAATGCATCGCTCACCATGTCTACAAATCTGTCTCCTTCTCTACCCACTTCACCACTTCCACTACCCTGGTTTACATTACTACCACTTGATCCTCTTCCAATATTTATTTCTTCCACATGCTTGTACCAAACATAATAACCTGGCATAAATCATTTACTAAACAGGTGAGTGGAGATTTTACGCCCCGACCAAACTCTATCGTTGTTATAACTAACACATGGACTGTAAAACTTACCATCATTTTCCCTTGCAAATGATTGGTTACGAGCAAACTCCATGAATCCTTCAACCCCGAGTATGTAGTCTTCCGAGATAGTGTTTGTATATGGATCAATTCTGTTGTACATCCACGCTCTTACTGAATAATAATAATTGTAATCCACCATTTCGATCTCTCTCTTTCATAACCAATTTTCTGTTATTTTAACTACAAATCCGTTTTTTTTTTTGGTGGATTTTATGTCTCTATTCTATCAATGCTCGATCAATATATATAGCCAAAATTTCCAACTATTTTCCAACTCATTTCCAACCACAGTACAACTCATTTGCGACTACATTAGCAGTCACAATTAGTTTGGTATACCTACCCCCATATCAAAAACGTTTTCGAATCTTTCACCTAACAACAACTGCAACTCATTTCCAACTAATATGGGACCTCCCGACAGGTTGTAGTAGTTGCAATTTTTTGCCACTGCATAAAGCGACTACAAATACAGTCGCATTTTTGTCGTCAGTTCCAACGTTTATGCGACTACCTTTCATCGTCCCAAATCCGTCGCTTTTCAGTAGCAAATTTGCGACCGATGTCTGACCCGCGAAATATATCCCAAAAACCTTACTGAAATGCGACGGTATTTCTTCCGTGGCAAAATCGTCGCAGTCTAGTCACTTTTTAGTCATTTTATTTTGCTAGGACGTTGTTGGTCGCTTTTGTCTGTGGCAATGACCTTGTTTTCTTGTAGTAAACAAATTCCTCCCCTTAAACTATAGCCTCTCTGCACAGTTTAATACTCGAACTCCGAGAGACTCTTTAAGCTTTTCAAACTGATCAAGTTTGATCGGCTTTGTCATGATATCTGCAACCTGATCATTGGTTCCACAAAAGACAAGTTTCATAGCTCCTTCAATCACCAAGTTCCTTAAGTAATGATACCTGACATCGATGTGCTTGGTTCTTCGATGCATAACCGGATTCTTTGACAACTTTATCGCTGAACTGTTATCACACATGATGCTAACACACTTCCCGTTTAATACACCCAACTCCTGCAACATTCCTTTCAACCAAAAAAGATGACATGCCGCAGAGGTTGCTACCAAATACTCTGCTAGCTTCTGTTGAAGACAAAATCACACTGTCTTGCTTTCTTGAACTCCAACATATAGCTGCTTCATTCATAAAAAACACATAACCAAAAGTGCTTTTTCTATCATCTGAATCCCTGACATAATCATTATCTGTGTAACCCTCCAGCTTCATGGTCAGAGATCTCTCGTAATAGATTCCATAATCAAAAGTTCCCTTCAAGTACCTTAACACCCGTTTTGCTATCACCATGTGTTCTTCTTTAGGATCTGCCATGAAACGAGCTATCATGCATACTACAAACATCAAGTCAGGCCTAGTCACCGTGAGATACGTTAAGCATCCAACAAGCTGTTTGTAGAGTGTAGCATCAACATCTCCACTTCCTTTCTTCACTACAACTGTACATAGTTGCACCCCTCCATGTTAAACCTTTCCAGCACCTCGTTGGCATATTTCCTTTGACGTATATGTATTCCCGAGTTGCTTTGATGCACTTCAACACCAAGAAAGAACTTCATTCTCCCCAAATCAGTCATCTCAAACGCTTTTTACAATGACAACTTAAACTCTACACATATCAATTCATCATTGCAGTATAGATCAAGTTATCAACGTAAAGACTTGCCACAAGGAACATGGTCGCTGATGTTTTGAAGAATAGAGTGTGATCATATTCACTTTTCTGAAATCCCTCCTTGAGAAAATATGCCTCTATTCTACTGAACAAAGCCCGTGGCGCTTGTTTCAGACCGTAAAGAGCCTATCTCAACCGATAGACTTTATCCTCCTCCCCTCCTCTGATAAATCCCTCTGATTGATCAACATACACCACCTCTTTCAACTCACCATACAGAAAGGCGCTTTTGACATCAAGCTGGTAAACATTCCATCCTCGTTGAGCTGCAATTGCTAGGATGCTTCTTATTGTGCCTCAACGAGCAACAAGTGCAAACACCTCAGTGTAATCAACTCCAACAGTTTGAGCATATCCTTTGGCCACCAAGCGTGCTTTACACTTTTCAACTCTCCCTTCTTCATTGAGTTTAGTTTTGTATACCCACTTGACACCGATTGTTTTTGCTTGTGATGGCAGAGTGACCAAATCCCATTGTGGTTTTTCTCAATGGACTTAATCTCTGCTTTCATGGTTTCCTTCCATTTTTCTTCCCTTTCAGCCTCAGAAAAATGCATTGGATCCCCGCTTGTGATGTAGAGAGCAAACTGCATCAGATTTGCTTCCTCATCGCTTGTTTTATTAGTGACAAAATCTTGCATCCAACTAGGCTGTTGTCTGACTCTTTTTAAAATAGTACCACTCGGACCAGTATCACTCGGACCAGCCATATCACATGTTCCATTTGATCCTGCTGTATGCGCTTCAACATCTGCAGTTTCAGTTTCCTCTTCTTCTGTTACCTCCTCTGCAACTTCCTCTGATGTATCTCCATCGGTTTCATCATTACTCTCTTCACTGTTTGGAACATCATCGTCTTCTCCCGACCTGGTAACATTCTTCTGTGACACAACTAAATCCCATTCCCATGTAGCATCTTGTTCGAAAATAACATCCCTACTCACAATTATTTTCTTTGTCTTAGGATCATATAAGCGATAAGCTTTATATTCTTCACTAACCCCAAGGAGAATGCACTTGTGAGTGCGATCATCCAGCTTTATTTTATTTTGGACAGGAATATGAAGATGAGACACCGACAAAAAAATCATGAAATAATCCACCTTTGGCTTTATTCATGTCCATAACTCCTCGGGAACCTTGGTCTTTATGGCTTTGGTGAGACTCCTATTGAGAACATGAGCTGTCCAATTGGCTGCTTGTGCCCATAGAGACTTCGGCAGTGTTTTTTCTGTCAGCAAACACCAAACCATGTTCATGATAGTGCGGTTTCTTCTCTTTGTTACCCCGTTTTGCTGAGGAGTGTAGGCTGCAGACAACTGCCTCTTTATGCCTTGCTCCCTGCATAATTTGTTGAAGTCATCAGAGGTAAACTCTCCTCCTCTATCTGTTCGTAAGCCCTTGATAACCATATCTGCTTCTTTCTCCACATGAGCTTTAAAGACTTTAAACATTTCAAAGGTCTCTGATTTCTCTGTAAGAAAGTATATCCAAGTTTTCCGAGAGAAATCATCAACAAATACGAGTAGATAGCGTTTACTACTGGTGGAGATGGGTGTGATTGGTCCACACAGATCAGCATGTATCGATTCCAACTTCACTTGCTTTTCTTCGGGAATTTCCCTCTCTGCTGTTTTCCAACATTGCAGACTGTGCATACCTTCGTTTCATCTTTGAGACTTGGCAACCCCTTCACCATGTCTTTCTTCTGGATAGTCTGAATAGACTTAGTATTCAGATGACCAAATCTCCGATGCCTGAGATCTCCCAAATCATCATCTTCTATCTTAAGACAAATCCCTGGCGTTGGTTTCTTCTTGGCATAAATCATGAACATCCGATTCAAAGTCATTTGTGTCTCAATGATCAACCCTCTTTGCCCATGATAGATTTTCCATAATCCATTTTTGATGAGAATCGTCAATGGCTTCTCTTGCAGCTGTCCCATACTCAAGAGATTATTGGTCAATTAAGGAACATAGTACACTTCACTTACAACTTGCGTGATCCCTTCTACTTCGATTCTGATCGTTCCTTTCCCCTAGACCATCAGTCATGACTTCTCACCAGTCATGTGGTTGGAGCATCCTGAGTTTTGAAACCATACACCATCTCGATCATTTTTCACATCACTGTGAGCCATCGACAACAGTTCTTCTTCATCATCAAACTCTGCGTAGTTTGCACCTTTCTCTTTGAACGAACTAGATTGTGGTCTAGCTTTCAAGCCTTTCGCTATCCAC
>OVAP01006221.1:1569-12044 GCA_900406295.1 Aurinia saxatilis
TTTGATTGATAAGTGATAATCGAACTTTGGAGACCTTTTCCTTTCTCTTTGGTCCAAATTCAACGGTTAATAATAATATATCAAAATAAATAATTCATCTTTGTATACAAAAACATCCCGGATCTAGTCGGTAACACAAAGCAATAAAAACATTTTTTTACAGAAAGAAATCCTCAGTAAACAATTCTGAAATAGTTAAAATAAGTAAGAAATATCAATACAATATCGCTAATTATAACTGTTATGTGATCAAATAACTATAAACTATGAGATTACTATCAACTACTAGGTGACAAGTCTTAGTCTATATATATATATATATATATTACTAAAGGTTAATACAATAAATAAATGAGTATTATTTTTAAAAATACTATATATAATATACTATGTTTGAAATAAAATATGAGATCTAGCTAGAAAATTTAAAATTATATTTTGAAAATCATATATTTCTATTAATTATTCCTCCTTTTTATTTACTAACCAACAAAAACTCTGAATTGGTTACCAATAGAGAGAAAATATATGAGATATCATTTAATATGTAAAAAAGTAAATAAATGAGAAATTAAACTAATATTATATTAGTGAGATACCTATTGAGATTCTCATCTAAAAATTATGTTGAACAAGTTCTTAAACTAAAATATCGTGAAAAAGTTAATATTTCAGAAAGAATTCATCCTCTAATATTATAGCAAAGAATCAAAGAAAACCTCCGACAAAAAAAAAAAGAATTCAAAGAAAATAATATTATTACTACTTACTACTGTTACGTTTCAAAGTCATTCCAGAAGAAAAGAACGTTTCAAGATCAGTTCCGTTACGTTTCATAAAAGTCAAGTAATCGACCAACATAATCATAAAAATCGTTTTAATATTCAATACGACGTCGTGGTGGACGAGTGGGTTAATTAATAAACACACAAAGAAATCTCACGCGCCTTTTTATATAACATAACTCCCACGCGCGTCTTCCTCTTCAGAAGGAAAGCTTTTACCGATTCAGCAATTCAACAACGTATATAAACAAACGTTACAAACCCGAAGCTTCTTCTTCTCAGATTCAAAATATTCGATATTCCGGCGAAAATGTCGACGTCGCAAACACTCGGCGGAGCAACGAGATGCGGTCGTATAATAGGACCATCACTAGACAAAATCATAAAAAACGCAGCATGGCGTAAACACACATACCTCGTCTCCTCCTGTAAATCAACCTTAGACAAACTCGAATCTCTCCCCGACGATCTCCACGATCCTTCCTCCATCGTCTCCGGTCTCTCCTCTCTCGACGCAGACACAATCCTCCAACCATTCCTCCTCTCCTTAGACACATCCTATTCAAAAGTCGTCGAGCCAGCTCTAGATTGCATTTTCAAACTCTTCTCGTTATCGATTCTCCGCGGCGAGATCCAGTCTTCGAAACAGGATTCGTTACTGTTTAAACTAATTAACGCGGTTTCGAAAGTGGGAGCGATTGTTGCCGAAGAACCGATTCAGTTATCGGTTCTTCGGATTCTTCTCGCCGCGGTTAGATCGCCTTGCGTTCTGATCCGCGGCGATTGTTTGTTACATGTTGTTAAGACTTGTTATAATATTTATTTAGGTGGATTGAGTGGCACTACTCAGATCTGTGCGAAATCGGTATTAGCTCAGATGATGCTTGTGATATTCACTAGATCCGAGGAGGATTCGCTTGATGTGAATGTGAAGACGGTCTATGTGAATGAGTTGTTGGTTTTTACGGATAAGAGTGTTAATGAAGGTAGCTCTGTTTATTTCTGTCAAGGCTTTGTTAATGAGGTTATGGCTGCTGGAGGAGGAGGAAGTGGGAGTGGTTATGGACTTCCTCCTCCTGATGTTGTTGAGATTCTGTTGGCGAATCCCGAGACTGAGACTGTTATGACTCCGGATTCGCCTTCGTTTCGAGGTTATGTGGAGGGTGATACTGAAGGTGGGGGTGATATGAGTAAGATGAGGCAGGACGCTTTTCTTTTGTTTAAGAATTTGTGTAAGTTGTCTATGCGGTTTTCGTCTCAGGAGAATAATGATGATCAGATTATGGTTAGAGGGAAGACTTTGTCTTTGGAGTTGCTTAAGGTTATTATCGATAATGGTGGTCCTGTTTGGCGCACAAATGAAAGGTATGTAGCTTTGTGTAGCATTTGCTTATTAATCGTTTTAGTAAATGCTGACTTTGATTTTGTTGAGTGCAGTTTTGTCAATGCGGTTAAGCAGTACTTATGCTTGTCATTGCTGAAGAACAGTGCAGTGTCAATCATGTCGATATTTCAATTGCAATGTGCTATCTTCATGAGTTTGTTGACAAAGCTTAGATCAGTTTTGAAGGCAGAAGTCGGGATTTTCTTTCCGATGATTGTACTCCGTGTTCTTGAGAATGTTCTGAATCCTAGTTTCTTGCAGAAGATGACTGTTCTTAATTTGCTGGATAAAATGTCACAGGATCCGCAGTTGATTGTCGATATCTTTGTGAACTTTGACTGCGATGTTGATGCTTCAAACATATTAGAAAGGTATTGGATTAGTTTGAGAATTGCAAAAAATTGTGAAGCTCGTTAAGAGTATAATATAATGTATTAAAGCTCTTATAATTCCTTCAGATACTTGCAGGATTGTCAACGGTCTTCTGAAAACTGCTCTAGGACCACCTACCGGTTCAGCAACGACGTTGTCTCCTGCACAAGATAGTACATTCAGAAATGAATCTGTGAAGTGTTTGGTTAATATAGTGAAAGCAATGGGAAATTGGATGGATCAGCAATTGAAAGTGAATGAGCCAGTTTGGCCTAAGGGATCACAAAGTTTTGCTTCTACAGACAGTAATGTGAGCCAGAGTTTTGAAGAAGGGATTATATCTGACAGCGATTCACAGCCAGATACTAATCCCGATTCTTATGACGCTTCTATGCTTGAGCAAAGAAGAGCTTACAAAATTGAATTACAGGTCTAGTATTTATGTGTCTTTGTATTCATATGATTCAGGTTGTTCTGCTCACTAACATTTAACTCTGCTATTCTGCAGAAAGGTATCTCTCTGTTTAATAGGAAGCCTTCGAAGGGAATCGAATTCCTCATAAGCACCAAGAAAATAGGTAATTCCCCTGAGGAAGTAGCTTCGTTTCTGATGAAGACGGCCGGACTAAATGGATCAGTGATTGGTGATTATCTTGGTGAAAGAGAGGAACTTCCACTCAAAGTGATGCATGCATATGTGGAATCTCTTAGTTTCGAAAAGAAGGATTTTGTAGAAGCAATAAGGTTCTTTCTACGTGGGTTTAGGCTACCGGGAGAAGCGCAGAAAATTGATCGAATCATGGAGAAGTTTGCAGAACATTACTGGAAATGCAACCCTGACTCTTTTACAAGTGCAGATACTGCTTATGTTCTCGCATACTCGGTGATAATGCTCAACACAGATGCACACAACAACATGGTTAAGGATAAGGTATACTTCCTTTCTTCTGAGTGTAATATAAGTGTAACATGTTGTCATTTGGATTCTGTTAATTTGTAGCTTCTAGATATTAAAAGATAGGAAAGTTCATTTCCTCTGTTTCTGAGACTATGCATAAGTAGAAATGGGTTGATCAGTTCTGATGATTTGTACAAACTCCATGGTTGTTTAGATGACTAAAGCTGACTTCATCCGCAACAACCGGGGAATAGATGATGGAAAGGACTTATCTGAAGAGTATCTAGGCTCTCTATATGATCGAGTTGTAAAAGACGAAATCAAGATGAATTCTGATACTTTAGCCCCACAAAGTAAACAGGTGAATGGCTTGAATAAACTATTGGGGTTGGACAGCATCCTCAATCTGGTTTCTTGGATGCAACCCGATGAGAAACCGCATGGTGCGAATGGACTTCTTATAAGAGATATCCAAGAACAGTTCCAAGCTAAGTCAGGGAAATCAGAGTAAGAACTATTGCTATACAAGCAATCATTCATACTGACTTATCTTTTGGAGTAAATACTAATCTGTTTTGTGCTGTCTTGCTCTGCAGGTCAGTTTATCATAGTGTATCAGATGTCTCAATCTTGAGATTCATACTTGAAGTCTCCTGGGCACCGATGCTTGCTGCATTTAGTGTCACTCTTGACCGCAGTGATGATAGACTGGCAACTTCTCTGTGCTTACAAGGATTCAGATACGCGGTGCATGTCACTGCAGTTATGGGAATGCAAACTCAAAGAGATGCTTTTGTCACTTCCATGGCAAAGTTCACTAATCTTCATTGTGCTGCAGATATGAAGCAGAAAAATGTAGATGCTGTAAAAGTAGGTCTCTTATTCTATCTATATCTCAACCTATCTGATATATGTTTTATATCTCAGCGTACATTATATGCAGGCGATTATAACGATAGCGATAGAAGACGGTAACCATCTACAAGGATCTTGGGAGCATATATTAACTTGCCTTTCTCGTATCGAACATCTGCAACTTCTAGGAGAAGGATCACCCGCAGATTCACGTCCCATTCCTAAAAAAAAAGCCGAGATAGATGAAAAGAAGGCTTTGGGTTTTCCCCATTTAAAGAAACGTGGAGCACTTCAGAATCCATCTGTAATGGCTGTCGTTAGAGGAGGTTCTTACGATAGTACTTCGCTTGTGAAAAGTGTTCCAAAACTAGTAACTCCAGAACAGATCAAGAACTTCATTGCCAACTTGAATCTACTGGATCAAATAGGAAACTTTGAGTTGAACCATGTCTATGCTAATAGCCAAAGGTTGAACAGTGAAGCTATAGTTTCTTTTGTTAAAGCGCTATGCAAAGTTGCTATGTCGGAACTTCAGTCACCTGCAGATCCTCGTGTCTTTAGCCTCACGAAACTAGTCGAGACAGCGTATGTAACTTCCCATTCTATGATCTTGTTAATATCATTGTTTTGCTACTCTCTGATCATATTAATTGTTTCATTGTGACAGGCATTATAACATGAACCGGATTCGATTAGTTTGGTCTCGCATATGGAACGTTCTCTCTGATTTCTTCGTATCAGTCGGATTATCAGAGAATCTCTCTGTTGCAATATTTGTGATGGACTCGCTTCGACAGCTTTCCATGAAGTTCTTGGAGCGTGAGGAGCTAGCGAACTACCATTTCCAACATGAGTTTCTTCGACCATTCGTCATTGTTATGCAGAAAAGCAGTTCCGCAGAGATTCGAGAGCTTATAGTCCGATGTGTTTCTCAAATGGTTCTTAGTCGAGTTAGTAATGTCAAATCTGGTTGGAAAAATGTCTTCACAGTAAGTAACATCACTTCTATATCCAATTTTGAAATTGTTTTCGACTTTTCGATTTACAACTTGTTGTTGGTTTAGGTTTTCACAACTGCTGCGATTGATGAGAGGAAGAACATAGTACTGTTAGCTTTCGAGACAATAGAGAAAATCGTGCGGGATCATTTTCATTGCATAACCGAGACAGAGATATCGGTGTACGCTGACTGCATAAGATGCCTCATCGCCTTCACAAACAGTAAGTTTGAAGGGGATATTGGTTTTAACACCATAGATTTTCTTCGTTTCTGCGCTAAAAAGCTCGCGGAAGGAGGACTAATATGGAACGAGAAACTCAAGAACAGTAATATCTCAGCTTTGAAGGAAGATTCATCGGATACAGAAAGTTTTACTGATCTTGATGAACAAGTATCTTATTGGGTTCCTCTGCTTTCAGGTTACAACCAAATCTCACTTTACTAAGTTGCATCATCTGCTTGTACTAAATGATTTGAGATTTGTTACAGGTTTATCTAAGCAAGCCTCAGTTCCGAGACCCGCAATTCGAAAGCGTTCCATAGATGTACTCTTTAACATTTTGATGGATCATGGTCATCTTTTCACTAGACCATTTTGGAGTGCAATCTTTACCACTATCATTCTTCCGATTTTCAACAACATACGTAGTAAAACCGATATGCTCTTCGAAGAAAGCATTGATTCTCCATCCTCAGCTTCTCTAGACACCGAAGATACCACATGGGATGTTGAGACATCAACATTCGCATTGCAGCTTCTCGTAGACCTACTTGTTAACTTCTTCAGCTCAGTGAGATCTCAGCTAACGAGCGTTATTTCAGTCCTCGTAGGGTTCATAAAGAGTCCGCTTCAAGGCTCTACGGGCTCTGGAATCTCTGTATTGCTTCGTTTGGCGGTGGGATTGGGTCGTAGAGCCTCGGAAGATGAATGGAGAGAGATTTTATTGGCTCTTAAAGAAGCAGCCTCGCTTACTTTCGCTGGTTTTATGAAAGTCTTGAGAACTATGGATGATATTGAAGATGTTGAAACAGTCTCGGGACAAAGCGTGAACAAAGATGATCTAGATGATGACAATCTTCACATCATGTTTTACGTTGTCTCCAGAACAAAGAAACACATCGATGTCTTGTCTCAAATCGTCGAGGTACCAATTACGCTATCTTCTCTCTACCTCTTACTAAAGCCAATTTGCTCTGTTTTTTACTCTGTTTTTACTCTGTTTTGTACTCTGTTTCGGTTTTCAGGTTGTGAGTGACCTATACAGAAAGAACCAGTACTCATTATCCGCATCACACGTAGATATCCTCGCAGACATTCTCTCGTGCATCGCATCTCACGCGCAGCAGCTAAACACCGATACAGTCCTTCGCAGGAAATTCAAGAGAGCTTGTTCGGTCCAAAACCTAACTGAGCCTCAACTACTTAACTTCGAGAACGAGTCTAACAAATCTTACATGATTTTTCTCCAAGACATGGTCACTATCAACCCAAACGTCTCAAAAGAACTCGATCTCGAGTCTCGTCTAGTCAACGAATGCGCGAAAGTCGTGAAGATGTACCTTAAATGCACAGGTGAACAACAACAACAAACAAAACCAAAACCAGTCCATTGGATACTTCCAATGGAATCAGACCGCGTCGAAGAAGCAACAGCGAGAACTTCTCTGCTTGTTTCGTCACTCGAGGCCTTGTGTTCGTTAGAAGCAGAGTCTCTAAAACGACACGTCTCGAGCTTCTTCCCATTGTTGGTGGATCTTGTGAGGACTGAACATTGCTCTCCACAAGTGCCGTACGTCCTAAGTAATGTTTTGAAATCGTGCATTGGTCCTATTTTGGCATAAGTATATTATTATTTACCATTTGATCTTTTGTTTCTTTCATAAATTTACCCCTTTTTTGTGTTTGGCTGTCTGCCCTAATAAAATTTTGGTCTTCTTTTTTTAAATGAATTTTACGTTGTGTAATTCTTTAAAAAAAAAATACATATTCCTATATGTATTCAGAGTTTGCTTGCAAATCAAGACACACTTAAAAACCGTACTAAACCGGATTGAAACCAAGTTAGTAAGAATTCGTTATTTAATTAGACTCATTAACCACATATACCCTTAACTCTTCTTTTTAATCACATATACCCACACATGTTTATATTAATACAACTATACCCTTCTTTTACCTAAGCTATTTTTCATTACAAATGATAAATTTGTTAGGATTTTTAGATTTAGGGTTTAGTAAAATTATAGAGTTTATGATTTATTTAGGGTTTAGGATTTATGGTTAAACCCTTATAAAATTAAGGTTTAGCTTTTAATAACTATTAGGGTTTAATAGTTAGGATTTATGGTTTAGAATTTAGGGGTTAGGATTTATTAGGGGTGAAATGTTAATATTTACATAGGAGTATTTTAGACTTTTTACAAGGGAAGATGATTAAAAGGAAGGAAAACATATACCGGTGGACTTGAGACGATCATTGCAACAGGTTTTGGGTATTCAGAGAGAAGGTGGGGATGGCACTTATCTGAGTCTACTTGAATGTTTCAGTGGTTCCAAACGCAAATTGCTACAATTTATACATGAGCAACTCAAGTCTCGACTGCAGGGTTGGTTTGGCAAGGCTTTATCTCAAGGGAGGAAGGAGATTCTTTTGAAATCTATTGCATTAGCCTTACCAATATATGTTATGTCATGCTTTCAACTGTCGAAAAACCTGTGCTAGAAACTGACAAGTGCAATGACGCAATATTGGTGGAGTAATGGAGATAACCACAAGAAAATCACATGGGTGGCTTGGAAAAAAAATGTGCATGACAAAAGAGAATGGTGATATTGGTTTCATGACATTGCTTCGTTTAATCAAGAACTTTTATGTAAACAGGCATGGCGTCTTCTTGACAACCCCAACTCTCTTTTGCCTAGACTGTTGAAAAGTCGATATTTTCCGTTGGGTACTTTCCTAGACTGCGGTATGGGTGGTAGTCCCTCCTATGCTTGGCGAAGTCTGATGTTTGGTCGGGAGCTGCTAAAAAAAGGATTGGTTGGTGCAATTGGTCATGGCCCTGAAACTTTAGTTTTCTCGGATTGTTGGCTTTTTGATAATGGGCCTCGTTTCCCGTATCCTCGCCAGAGAACCTTTGATATGGATCTCCGTGTGGCTGATCTGTTGATTCTTGGTTCTGATACTTGGAATGAGGAATTACTAAGAGAGTTGTTCTACGATGTGGAATGCACTAGAATCCGGAGAATCAAACCATCGCGCCATCAATGCGATGGTTATTTCTGGGGTTATACATCTTCGGGCTCATACTTTGTTAAAAGTGGTTACAAATTGATTATGGATGTTGAGGCCATGAGGGTAGATCCACTCCCTCCGTTAGAGAAATCTCTTTGGACCAAAATCTGGAAGGTTACGGCGGCTCCAAAGATAAGACATTTCCTTTGGAGATGTCTTTCAGGTGCGCTAACGGTAAATGATAGACTTAACTCTCGTCGGATGCATCTGGACCCAAAATGTCAGGCGTGTGGGATTTCCAATGAAACTATTTCCCATGTTTTGTTTCATTGTCCCATAGCGGTGGAGGCTTGGGAGCTTTCCGGGCTTCCACTCCCACCTCATGGGTTTTCGGCATCTTCAACTTTTCTTAATTTACACTTCTTGGTCAATCATGATGTTGATAATGAAGCCTCCATAGGTTTTCCTTGGTTGTTGTGGCATATTTGGAAAGCGAGAAATGGGTTAGTCTTCGAACAACATTTATGCATTGCAGAGTTTATTTTACAACAGGCTAAAGATGACATGCTACAATGGTCTAATGCAAACACACATGAGGTGATCCCCGAAACGCCGTTGCAAGGTTGGAAGAAACCGGTGGAGCCGTTTGTCAAATGTAATGTGGCAAGTTCTTGGATACATGCCACTCGTTTGAGTGGGGCGGGCTGGATTATAAGAGATCACAATGGGACTCCCATGCTTCATGGCCGTAACGCTTTTGCTAATACGGCTACGAAGTTGGAAGCGGAGNCTTTTGCTAATACGGCTACGAAGTTGGAAGCGGAGTTGGCAGGTGTTACTTGGGCAGCTACTTGTCTGGCTGACTTACATCTCCAAAATATTATCTTCGAAGTATCAGATCTGCAACTTTTGGATGCTTTACGTCAGCCATCACAATTCCCATCAGTTCGAACACTACTCCGCAGGGTTTTGATGTTATGCGCTACATACCAGGATGTTCGTTTGTTAGTATTACGTCTGCAGGAAATCAAGTCGCGCTCTGTATCGCTATTAATGTGACGAAGGAACATCGATATCACTCTTATATTTCTCATAATGGCCCTTCTTGGTTAAGTGATCGATTATATCGGGACAACTTGTCTTAGTCTCTTTATTGGTTTATGTTACCTATCTAGTGATTGGGTGACTTTATATGTGTATGGCTTATGCCGAAACTTTTATTTCAATAAAATTGAGACAAAAAAAAAAAAGTGGATATATATGGTTAAACACCATTAATTACATCTTAATGTGACTCATAAACAAAAAACGTAACAAAATTGAGTGTGAACCAACGCATTTCAGTCTAATAAGTGAAAGACAGTGTTATACAATATGAAATTATAACAACAACAAGAAGAAAAAAAAACTAATTCTTGAGTTGTAACTCACACACACACAAAAATAAGTCAAAACCAAACGTATATAAATTCTCTCAAAAACGTCACCAATTATAGCCACAATAAATTCTTATTTCCTATAAAACTCATTAAAAAAAAAATCAAATTTAGTAAGACAAAAATATCAATTGTTTCAAGCAAGAAAATAGGTGCAAATGGAAAACAAGAGAGTGATGGTATTGATGATTGTGGTGAGTATGTTAATGAGCATGACTTGGCGCTTGAATGGTTTTGAGACTAGAGATGATGTTTTATCTGAAAAGGAGAGACATGCACTTGCAAAGTGCTCCTATGGATGCTTCAAGGGATGCCGATATCCCTTACCGGGGGAGCCGTACTTCGACAAATATATGTGCATCAGTGACTGTGACCGTGGTTGTACAAGACGTAGTCGTGTACGTGATACTATTTCTCCTTCTCCTTAGTGCGGAGAATCTTGTTGATCTTTAATTATTGGAAAAACAATTTTTCACTACATGAACTATGAGGTAATATGTGGCAAACCA
>OVAP01006222.1:0-12043 GCA_900406295.1 Aurinia saxatilis
AAGTGGTGACCATCGGAGGTACTGACAGGCCTCACACCTTCTACCAGGACAAATCTCCTATTGTTGTTCCTCGTCTCACCAGGACCAAATATGAGATCAAACCATAGCTGATCTTACTTGTGGAGCAAAGGCCATTCCATGGGCATGAGCATGAGAATCCCATGGACCACATNCAGCAGCTAAGTGGAGAGTCCTTTTGCGAAGCACGGGAGAGATTCAAATCCTACCGGAGAGACTGTCCACACCACCAAAATTGTCCAACCTCTTACATGATATCCAATGCATTGATCGGTGAGACCCACTTTTACTCCACCAAAATTGTTGCATTACAGCAGCAATTTCATCGCATATACCAACAGGTAGTAAACATCAATTCATTGTGTAGACAAGTAAGGCCATTGCTATTGTCTTAAAAGTAGTTCCTTTCCGGCCTTAGAAAGAAACTTGAAGGACCATCCCGTTGTTCTCTCCTTTACCTTATCGATAATGTATTGGAAAAGAGCCTTTTTATTCCTCCCAAACTGTTCCGGCAAACCCCCAGTATTTACCAAACCCACCATCATTATGTATTTGGAGAATGTTGTGCAAGCGTCGTTTGCGATCGTCATGCACCTTAGCCCCAAAAGTTCACGAGATTTGTGCAAATTCATCGCTTGACCTGAGAGACATTCATAATCCGAGAGGATCTTCCGAATAGTTGTACATGACTGAGGTGTGGGATGACAAAAGAATAAAGAGTCATCTGCAAATAGCAAATGACTAATTGTTGGACCTCGTTGGCTGATTTGAATCCCCTGTTTGGCGACGAGGATAGAGGGTCGCCTTGTCTTAGGCCTCTCGATGGTGTAATCAAACCATATAGAGTCCCGTTCATCAATGTTTAGAAAATTGCTGTTTCAACGCATGACATTATGCATGAGATCCAGCGTACATCAAAGCCCACATGGTGCATAGTTTCGCAGAGAAATTGCCACTCTAAGCGATCATATGCCTTGGATATGTCTATCTTAATTGCCATATAAGATTTTGCCCAGCGCTTTCATGATTTCAAGGTATGGAGAAGTTCATGAGCCATCAAAATATTGTCAATAATGTTTCGTTCAGGGATAAAGGTAGCTTGGTTCTCCGACACTAAGCTTGGTAAATGGCGGTTCAATCTGTTCACCAAGATCTTTGAGATGACTTTGTAACCAACATTACAAAGGGAAATAGGTCAAAATTCATATAGTTTGGTTGGTGCATCTGTTTTCGGGATTAAACAAAGATTGGTGTGATTGATCGATCCCTGCATTTCACATGTATCAAAGAAACTGTTAACTTTGCGAATAAGAGACTGCTTCATTTTGGGGTAAAACTGATGATAAAAAGCCCCAGTGAAACCATCGGGACCAGGAGATTTATCCGCTCCAATATCAAATACAGCATCATGGATTTCAGTTTCGGTGACAGGTCTTGTAAGATCAGCATTCATCAGACTTGTAACTCGGATAGGAAAGTCATCAAAAGCATCAGTATAATGCTGTGAAGAAACTCTTGTTGCCGTAAAGAGGGTTGAGAAATAAGTAGCCGCAGCGGAACCTATCTCTGCATCACCTCAATATATTGTGCCAACATCATCCTCAATAGCTAAAATCCGATAACGAGCTATGCGGTTCTTTGTTGAAGCATAGAAGAACTTGGTGTTTTGTCGCTTTTTGTTAACCAGTTCACACGGCTCCTCTGTTTCCAGTAGTGTTCATCGGCAAGGTATCATTTAGTTCATGTTTCAGTTGACCTCTGACCATTGCATCTAAATCCCCGGAAGTACAGGCACTGTCAAGTTGGCGTTTCAAAAGAGCTATACGTCCTTGAACATCGCGCTTGTTATTTCGTTTCCAGTGTGAAACAACATTGCGACATGAGACAAGTTTGTTGCTTAATGGTTGTAAAGTCTGATTATTGATAGTGATGATATTTTACTGCTTTTCGATATGATTTTTCGGTGTTTTTATTAAAGAAACTATTTGATTTGAAACATAAACTATTGAATTTCACATTTTTTTTTGTTTGCAAAGTGATTTTGTGAAAACAATGCATTTTAGGTTGTAAACGGGCATTTTCCACCAAATCCAACAAGTCAACATCATAAGTCCAGGCCCGGATGGAGGAGATGTTCATTTTGGAATGAAGTGAGCAGTTAGGACAATCAAGCCACGTGAGTTATCTTTCACATGGGCTTGGAATCGTGTCATTATTCCTCAGGAGTAAGAAGTTAAGCTCATATTACTGAAGGAGTATACAGAAGCCCACAAGACATGAAGCCCAATCGACCGGACCAGAGGTCCACCGATCGATCGAAGCCCATTTTGTCAGAGAAGGTTCGAGAACAAATTCAAATATACACTGTCGCATTTGGAGAAACATTTGTTTACTTTGAAGATAAACTCAGGAGATACTGAATCTTCATAAATGTGTTGAAAGATCTCCGTCGATCGGTCAGGATAGCTACGACCGATCGATCAAGTCAAGATAAACACAAATATTTGGATTCTCATCTAAATATTCTTCCTGATATATCTCGGCCAACATCTTGACCCACTCCCCTATAAATACAGAAGACTGAAGTCCGAGAGAAGCATAAGAAATCTCTCTAAAGCTTTCAGGCATCCAGGCTAAAACTTTATTAGTTTCTTTTAGTTTCTTTGTTTCATTTGTTTTGATAATTGCTTCAAGGAAGAAGTCTGTAATCTCTGCATTTACAGAGAACCTATTTTGAACTCTTTTTAATACAAGCAATTTTCATTATGTTTATGTTTACTTTTGCTATGTCTGAGTATTCTTTTAGTTAAGAATAAGGTTTTGCTATGAGGAATCATGGTTTAGTAGTAGGCAATAGGATTATGTAATGAGTAGTTTATAGGCTTACTTTCATAACAGGACTTAATTCAAATGATAGGATAAATCTGCTACTAATACACCACTTAAAGTAAGAGATCCAGAACTTGATAGTGTAAGCTTTACTATTTATAGTTTAGTAGGATTTGATTTCTTGAACTTAATGCCTAAATTAATTGGTTGATCAGCTCATATGTTCTCTTTCTGAAAGGATATATGTTAGAGTTAAATCGGATACCAATTGAACTAGACTAGCTAAGCCTGACCATAAGGATAGTTAATTATTAGTGATTTCAACTATATAGCCTAAACTAGGATTTACATAATTACTACCATGAATAATTCAAATTGTGATCCTCTGATGCATTACCTGATTTTCTCAAGCTTTTTAATTTTGAATTCTCTCACGTTTTATTTTGTTTTAACATTTTCATGCATTGATCGATGGACCGCATAATTTGCCATCGACCGAAAGTTGTCTCAAACGATCGATCCGTTCATACAACCGATCGATCGTAAACAAAACCACTTCATTTTCCTGCTTAGCTCGAGTAAAGTTAGACGTGCTACTGTGTACACTCTGCTCTTTGTGGATACGATCCCTAAGTACTACTGCGAGACTTGTGCGCTTGCAAGAAATATTTTGGACGAAAACTAATCCCCATCAAGTTTTTTGGCGTTGTTGCCGGGGGAGCAACAGTGATCACTAGCATAACAATCAAACTCCAGACTAAACCTTTCATTTTCTACATTTTTCATTTTCCTATTTTAATTAGTATATATATATATATATATATATATATATATATATATATATAATATTATGCATAATCTCTCCCACACAATTGCAGGATATTATCTGCTAGGAAGAACGTTTCAAGCACGCTCAGCCTTTAAAACACGAGAGCCGAGGATAGGAGAATATCACATCAAGAGACAAGTGATAGCACTGGTAGAACGCAGCAAGTTTGAAGGCCTGGACTCAGAACACCCTATGGACCATCTAAACGGCTTTAAAGAAATATGCAGCACCACACAAGTCGGTGGAATGACACCAGGAGAACTCAGATGCCGTTTGTTCCCTTTCTCATTAAGGAACAAAGCTCTTCGATGGCTTCGCTCATTCCCAAATGGAACATTCGAAGACTGGGAAGAATGCAAAAATGCATTTGTAAACAAATTGTTCTCGAGGTCTCGTTCAAATGTCTTCCAAGACTTGATTCAAAGATTCCAGCAAGGGAGCAATGAGAGATTTCATGAGTCATGGGATCGATTAGAAGGATACACTAGAGACTGCCCACATCATGGGTTCAGCAGCGAAAACCTCCTCAGCACGTTCCATAGAGGGATTCACATCTGACACCGACGGACACTAGACACCGCCAGTAATGGAGACTTCTCAACAAGGTCAGCGGCTTCGGGAATTGAGCTTATTAGGAACATGGTCACCAGTGATCAAAACAACGAGTCAGGATTGACAGACAATAGGGACGAGTCTTATGTGCTAATCAAGGAATTTCAACAGCTCAAGGACAAGCTCGAAACATTCATCAAGAAACAAGGCTCGCAAGCAGAGTCCCTGCAGAGTCAGGAGTCAGGCATGCAAGAAGGGGAAAGGAAGTTGATAAAGCAAGTAGACGACAACATCTCCAAACTGATAAAGGAGCGAGAGATCCTAACGACACTACTCGCCAATGACCTTATCACCCTCCAAAAGAAGATAGCCGAGTCCGACATACTTAACAGAACTAACCACCACAACAGGGAGGACTTACAAGCGGTAACCCTGAGAAACTGTAAATTTTACAAGGAGTCGGAGTATCCTAAGGAGGCTTATGAACTACCTGATCCGGTGTCGATAAGCAAAAAGGCAAGGTATCCTGATGAATACCCAACCACTGCGCATGCAAAGGAGAAAACCTCATAACATAATGATGAGGCGCCGACACATACTCCAAAAATCCCTTTTCCAGGAGCACTCAAAAGCAAGAAGAAAGAAAAAGAAGAGAAAAGGTTGAGAGAGCTCATAGACCAGCTCGTCAACAATTTGCCACTAGTGGAGGCCTGCGGCATGATACTTTCCCTAAGAAAGTACCTAAAGGGGATAATCACAAACAAAATCACCCTGGTTCTAGCTGACAGATCCACAAGGCGACCGATAGGAATGCTCGAAGAAGTTGAGGTATATGTTAAAGGATGTCTCATAATTACTGATTTTATAATCCTTGACTTTGACACAGAGCCAAAAGACCCATTAATTCTCGGAAGACCGTTCCTTGCAGCGGCAGGAGCTCTCATAAACGTAAAGGAGGGGACAATGAACCTCAAAGTAGGAGATATGGTGCTAGACTTCGACGTAAATAGGAGTCTCAGAAGCACAAGGATAGACGGACATGTATATCATGTTCACACAATAGAAGACCAGATAATGGAAATTTACAGGGATATAAGTGACAATGAACCGGAGGAACACGAAGAGCTTATATCGAGAGAAGTTAACGATCACCATCAAACCATTGAAGAAGGGTTACCTCTAAATCATGAAGAAAAATGGGACAGGATGATTGCTTCGACAGCCCTTTTGTGCGAGGAAGATGGCGACCAGGCCCTACCACCTAACAAGATGATCGATCGCCCATTCAAGCTAGCCGACCCGTGGGATTGGAGGAAGTTCCCGAACATCGAACGCAAACTTCTGCCACTTGGATTACGGTACGCCTACCTTGGAGAGAATTCTACATATCCGGTCATTATAAATGATAAACTTAATAATGCAGAGCAAGCTTTGCTCTTGAATGAACTAAGAAAATATCGTAAATCTCTCGGATATTCCTTAGAGGATATACCAGGAATCTCTCCAGATCTTTGCATGCATAAGATTCACCTGGCAGGAATTATCTTTCCAATATCGGATAGCAGTTGGGTCAGCCCCGTTCACATTGTGCCAAAGAAAGGCGGGATGACAATAACGCGGAACGATAAAGGAGAGTCGGTAGCAACGAGAATGATTACCGGACACCGTATGTGCATAGACTACAGGAAGCTAAACGCAGCAACACGAAAAGACCATTACCCACTCCCATTCATCGACCAAATGCTCGAAAGGTTAGCCAAAAATAAATACTATTGTTTTCTTGACGGATATTCTGGTTTCTTTCAGATTCCAATCCACCCAGACGATCAAGAAAAGACAACCTTCACATGTCCATACGGAACCTACGCATACAGACGGATGCCCTTCGGGTCATGTAACGCTCCGGAAACCTTCCAGCGCTGCATGATGTCAATCTTTACTGATCTAATAGAGAACATTGTAGAAGTATTCATGGACGACTTCTCGGTTTACGGTAACACATTCAAATCATGTCTTGATAATTTGTGTAGAGTATTAAAACGGTGTGAAGACAAACACTTGGTCCTCAACTAGGAAAAATATCACTTTATGGTCCAAGAAGGAATAGTCATGGGCCATAAAATCTCCGAAAAAGGGATAGAAGTGGATAAGGCAAAAATCGAGATAATGGTAAAACTACAACCTCCAAATAATGTAAAAGGCATTCGTAGCTTTTTGGGACATGCAAGTTTTTACAAGAGATTCATCAAGGATTTTTCCCAGACGGCCCGGCGGCTCACCAGATTACTATGCAAGGATATACCCTTCGATTTTGATGATGAATGCCTAGACGCATTTAGGAGAATAAAAGCAGCCTTGATCTCGGCACCAGTGGTTCAACCGTCAGAATAGACTCAACCTTTCGAGATTATGTGTGACGCGAGCAACTATGTCGTGGGAGCAGTCTTAGGACAGAAGAAAGACAAGAATTTGCATGTCATACATTATGCAAGTAGGACACTGAATGACGCTCAGTGCAGCTATGGGACTACTGAAAAAGAAATGCTAGCTGTGATCTTTGCATTAGAGAAGTTTCGCCCGTACCTGGTCGGCTCGAAAATTATCGTCCATACTGATCACGGTGCTCTCCGACATTTGATAAAGAAGAAAGATGCCAAACCTCGCTTGCTGCGTTGGGTGCTACTTTTACAGGAATTTGACTTGAAAATAGTAGACAAGAAAGGCACCGACAATGGAGTAGTAGACCATCTTTCCAGAATGAGAATAGATGAAGGAGTGCCCATTTGTGACGACCTGATGGATGAAAATATAAATCAACTAGAGGTGTCACAATAGAAGAACGGCTACAACTGGTCCCCAAGCAGCACGTGCTAGAGTCATCTTGGTATAGCCACATTGCAAACTATTTACCAGCTAACATTGAACCTCCCTTCTTCACAGGATATAGGAAGAAAAAGTTCCTAAGGGAAATCCGGCGCTATCATTGGGATGAACCTTTTCTATACAAGAAATGTTCTTATGGCCTTTTTCGAAGATGTATTTTGGAAGACTAAATTCGTGGAGTTCTAAACGGGTGCCATGGTGCAGAATACAGAGGACACTTTGCCACGTTCAAATAGGTCTTGAAAGTACTTCAAGCCGGCTTCCGGTGGCCAACCATTTTTAAGGACACACATTCATACATATCCAAATGCGACGCATGCCAACGAACAGGGAACATCAGCAAAAGAAACGAAACTCCACAAAATTTTATTTTAGAAGTCGATGTGTTTGACGTATGGGGGATAGACTTCATGGGGCCCTTCCCTGCTTCTAACGGGCCCTTCCATCCTAGTAGCAGTAGACTATGTTCCAAATGGGTAGAAGCAATCGCAACAGCGACAAATGACGCCGCCGTAGTCATCGATGTTTCCCCGCTTTGGAGTGCCCCGGATGGTAATCAGTGATTGAGAAAAACATTTCGTCAATAGAGCCTTCAGTGCACTAATGAAGAAAAACGGGATTAGGCATCGCGTCGCCACACCCTATCATCCTCAAACCAATGGCCAAGTCAAGGTGTCAAACCGGCAGATCAAGAGTATCCTAGAGAAGACCGTGAACAAATCCAGGCCAGATTGGTCCGACAAACTCCATAATGCACTATGGACCTATATAACAGCTAGCTTTTAAAACCCAACTAGGGACCACGCCTTACCACTTGGTTTATGGCAAGGCATGTCATCTTTCAATTGAGCTCGAATACAAGGCAACTTGGGCAATCAAAGAGATGAACCTTGAGTTCAGAAAGTCTGGTAGAAAACGCCTTACTACTCTTATCCACATGGATGAACTCAGACATCTCGCCTACGAGAACTCGAAACTCTACAAGAAAAAAGCAAAAGCCTACCATGAAAAGAGGATAATACGACGAGATATCCAGCCAGATGACCTGGTACTCCTATACAACTCTAGAGCTCGCCTCTTCCCTGGGAAGCTACGATCTCGGTGGCATGGACCTTTTAGAGTAAAGGATGTCACACCACATGGAGAAATTGTTCTCTGGGGAAAACACGGGACATACTTCACAGTGAATGGTCAGAGGGTAAAACCTTACTTTGCAGAAGAAGAAAACAAGGTTTCACCCATGATAACCTTTCACAAGCCACCACCACCAGAGAACTAAAAAAATCTCCAAACCATGTCGAGCTAACCGACATTAAACAAAAGCGCTGAGTGGGAGGCAATGCACTGGTATGTCTTAGATTAAGTTTACTTTTAATGCATTTGTTCGTGTCTCAGGAAATACACGGATTCAACCACGAGGATGAAGAATCGATTGATCGCCTTAAAACAGCAATCGATCGATCGTCTGAAGTTCACAAGCTCCATTTTAATTTTTCCATAGAAAATCAGAGGCCACTGATTCGAATCAACTGGTGATTGAGGAGAATGATGTGTACTTCAACACTAATCGAGAGAGAGTAAAAAATCAGAAGAATTACGCTGTTATTTGATCGATTGATGGCTGCATCGATCGATGAAGACCCAGAGAGATGAACACTTCCTCATTTCAAAAGGCAGATGATTATATATTCATGTCGTCTTGTACAAATCCTCTCATATTCCTGTAAAGTCCTTTCAATTCCAATAAGACAAAGATTGTCACTCGATACACTTGAGGACAACGAGGTAACCATTTTCCATCTCTATTTCAATCCATTTCAATTCCCATTTTGCTCTCAAAGCTTGTCAACATAGGGGACGATATTATTCAAGTCTGGGGGGGGTGTATTCCTCGTTATCTAACTCGTTTGTTTCATTTGCGTACTTTTACACCCATTTTAAAAGTTTTTATCGAGTCAAAAGCGTTTTATTGGGTCAATCCAGGTCTGGAACAAGGACCTTACTCACATATGGAACAGCGGCCTAGTGACCATCTTTACAAGATTGCCCCGAGGCACTTGTTTCAGAAACCCCATACCCAACCTTCCCCAACACATCTCGGTTTGCACGTACTTCAGTTAGTTATTAGTGAAATCAACTATATAGCCTAAACTAGGATTTACATAATTACTACCCTGAATAATTCAAACTGCGATCCTCTGATGCATTACCTGATTTTCTAACGCTTTTTAATATTGAATTCTCTCACGTTTTATTATGTTTTAGCATTTTCAGGCATTGATTGATCGACCGCATAATCTGCTATCGACCGATAGGTGTCTCAAACAATCGATCAGTTCATACAACCGATCGATTGTAAACAAAACCAATTCATTTTGCTGCTTAGCTCGAGTAAAGTTGGACGTGCTTCTGTGTACACTCTGCTCTCTGTGGATACGATGCTTAAGTACTACTGCGAGACATGTGCGCTTGCAGGAAATATTTTGGGCAAAAATTAATCCCCATCAGTTATAAACATCCCAATANTAATCCCCATCAGTTATAAACATCCCAATACTCAGCAATCTTTGTTCTAAACCCATCTTGATCAAACAGACGGCTATCATATTTGAAAAGAGAAGGCGGTTTGAGTCAATAGGAAACAACTCTGTAAGAATTGGGCGGTGATCCGAACAATCAAATTCCTGGAAAGAGGCTTGAGCATTGTGGAACTGAGAAAGCCAAGCAGAATTGGCCATACTCCCATATAAGCAACAACGGATATCATGACAATATCATTTATCATACCATCTAAATTTGGTTCCTACTGCCTTTAAGTCTCGCAGGCCACATGTAGCTATCATACGCCTAAAATCTGTGAAAGTACTTTCATCGCGTCTCGGGCCTCCTTGTTTCTCTGAGTTATCCTGAATCTCATTAAAGTCACCCATAAGTAACCAAGCTTCTTGCCTTTGTGTAGATTACCGTTCCAATCGTTCCCAAAGGTGATTGCGAAATTGGGTATCAGGATGACCATAAACAAACGAGTAAAAGACACTGATTCCATTAAACTGAACTTTTGCATCTACAAGATTAGGAGATTTAAACAACACTGAAACTGAAACAGACTTCTTGAAAACACACAGCAATTCCCCCACTCATACCCTATGGAGGAACACACAAGTATCATAACCCAAATCAGCACATAAATCTCTCATATAATCATCTTGCTGCTTTGTTTTGAAAAGACAACAAATATCCGGGAGATATTTACAGTATATCTCCTTGAGGCGTCGAACTGTCGAGTGGTTGCCTACGCCCTGACAGTTCCAACAGGCTATGATCATGGCACTAGAGGTGGTTCTGGGCCCACCGCACCTCTCTTCAAAGTATCATGATCATTGCTGCTCTCACCTATCCCGCGGACAACTTGCTGATACTCAGGTTCCTGAGATACATATCGTTTCTTGCGCTTACGTTCCATGTTTCCAGTGTTGGAATCAGGATAAGTAGCATAAATACTAGCCATAACATTAACATCAGATGGAGTTACAACTGGAGATTGCAAAAGCAGTCGGGAGGAACTCTTAATGGAAGGACCAAAGACATATGTACTAGGGAATGGGTTGTGAGTCTCCCTCATTTCAAGTTCACCATTATAGCCCTGACGAAATTCACCTGCTTCATAATCCACTAACGCCAAATCAGGGAGATCATCTTCAGCCGCAGGATCATTATCAAACATGAGAGCCTCTATCATTTCATTGCCAGCCTTAATAATGGGTTCTACATTGAGCCCAGGACCAACAGCAGGACCACCATTATCACCATCAAGGATCTCCTTAATATGGACTCCAATATTACCATGACCATGGCCTTGGCCATCATCATCAGAACCATCATCATCGGATACAGGATCCGGCCCACCATTCTGAATCAAACAAGCCCCTGCATCATGCATGAGCATGCCACAGACATCACAAAAGCCTCACAGCTTTTCATATCGAAACCGCAGGAGTGTGTTCACACCGGGAGTAAACAGGAAATTTCGTTGGAATCGAAGAGGCGTGTCAACATTCCAATTGATACACACCCAACCAAATTCAAGCCTTGAAGCCGAGTCTGGATTGAAATCCACTTCCTTCAACATCCCTAAAGCGGGACCAATATGAGCAATAACCTCTATGTTGTTGTATTGGAGAGGAATGCCCCTGATTTGTATCTAGAAAGAAATAAAGTTGATCATTAGTGGATCAAACAGGGGTGTCCCCCGCTCAAGGATCAGCATTCTGTCGGCAAACGACCATGGACCACGACGAAGCACTGTCTCCAAGGATTCCTCAGATGGAAACACGAACTGAAATCGACGACCCTCTGTCACTTGGCCATGGACTAAACCGCCGAGACCCCATATGTGAGGCATATTAGCAACAATCGAATGCAGTAACTGTCGACGGGGCATCACCGGACGGCCCACAAGCATATGTTGGTTCTCAAGTGCTGCTTGATTGATGACATCAGGCGGAAGAGCAAAAGGGACATCTTCGATTCCCAGAGCAAGATCTTAAACAGCATGGAGTAGGTTTTCGGGCATTTGGGTGTGATGTATAGCAAGGAAATTGAAGATTGCAGAGTAAATCGAGAGGAAATTGTGTGGACTGAAAGGGTCGGGATCGGGTGGCTTAAATAGGGAAATCGTCTTATGGGGAGAAGGAAGAGGGGCATCACAAGAGATCATGGGATCTATCGTGGGAGGATTGGAAGGGGAAGGTGGTCGCCGGAAAGCCAGGACCACATCACCGGAAAAACGGTCTTGAAGCGTCGTGAGAACGTTCAGAACAAAGCGGTTGAGTAACCGCAGAAAAATCGCTTTAGCAATCGTCATTATTGGCTTTTTAAAAAAATTATATATTTTATTTAATATATATATACATATATATATATATATATATA
>OVAP01006224.1:0-12037 GCA_900406295.1 Aurinia saxatilis
CCATGTCAATGTCCGGTTAACCTCGGCATTGAACTGCACATTAAACAATTGAACGTCAGTTACCTGAAGATTATCTCTTGTAAATCAGATCAAAAGGGGATTGTCAACGTTAAGTACCTGAATCCCCTGGGAGGCAAGTCGGCCATAACCCTCCGGGTTCACCAGGTCATCGACAGCCGGGACAGGAACCCCCGGAAAGGTCACCTTGGAGAACAAGGCAGCAGAACCCGTGAACCTATCCTTGGGGATGTCCGCGGGTGGGGGAGTTTGAGCTGATGTGAAGGCCGACTTGGCCGATTTTTTCTTCTTCGGCTTCGGCTGCTCGGCCGGAACCTCCTCGGCCTCCACCTCTTTGGCTTTTCTCTTGGCTGCTCGGCCGGAACCTCCTCGGTGCTGGACGCAGGCGCAATGATAGCCAAAGGATTCGGGTCAACGATGATTCGGTTAACCTGAATCGGATTCGCGGCACGCTCGGCCTCCTGAGCTTGTCTTTTCATCTGAAGCTTCAGTTCCCGAAGGTTGATTTGATGGTTCATCTCGTGCAGAACTTCTTGCGTTAGGAGTGGCTTATCAACGGTCTCCTCCTCTTCTCCTTCCTCCTTGGCAGAGCTTGAACACGACGCTTCCGGCGGAAAACCTTCTCCTTTTCTTCTTGCTTCCTCGACTCTGGCTAGCGAGAAGGACTTTTGCCAATCAGTCGGTCCCTTCCTGAGTGCTAGGAGTTCGGTTCGGAACGCTTCCGAAAGATAGGGGCACGGCAAGTTTTCTGCAAACAAGCACAAATGGTTAGACCGAGCAGGACTCACAGCATTTAAAGCAACAATAAACACTAGGACCCTACCGATCGGATCCCAGCTAGACAGAATCAATGGGACGTTTGGCCCCACAGTAGCTCGGCATATTGGTACATAAAAATAAAAATTGGACCATCGATGATCCTTCGATGGAAAGCCATCAATTACTCGGCGCCTATGCCTATTAGTCAGATAGTAGGTATTGGGCACTGACGTCGTGGCCTTGATGAACATCAGATAACTCACGTAGTGCTCGGCCGTCAGTTCTACACCACACTCGTAACTCCGCACCAGGAGGCCCACTAACTGCCGTATAGCCCGAGGGGTGAGCTGGGCAAGGCTGGGTTTATGACGAAACAGATACTCCGTCATTATCTCCGGAATGGGGAGCCAAAATAGTCCCCTGCTGAAAACGCTCTCGTATAAAGTGAAGCAGCCCGTCGGCGGAGACTCAGGTCTATCATCCTCTCCCGGAAGGATTAGCTCAACCTCGGCCGAGATGTTATACCGTCTCCTCAGCCTCCCCAAGGTGTGCTCGGTTGAGGAAGTCTTCCCGGAAAGGTAGTAGACTGCGGGAGGACCCCTCGGGCTCTTTCGGACATCCTTTTCCTTTTTACCACAACCGCCCTTGTGTTTATCCTTGCAGGCCTGCTCGGGGTCGAAAAGAGGGCCGTACCCTTGGTGATAATCCTCGGCCACAATTTTGACAAGGCGCGATAGAAGGATCGACTCCAAAGCCGACAAATCTATCGGTCTTTCGGCCTCGGCGTGGGCCTCGGTTTCCTCATCATACCCCCTACGCACTAACGTCTCTGCAACCACCTCGGTTTCTCCCCCTTCGTCGCTAGGCCTGGAATTCACCTCGGCATCCGCCCTAGGACCTTTACGGTCGGAGCTCTACTCTTCATCAGTGTCGCTCCACACGGTCTGGCGGAGCTGAGGTGCGACAAACTCTTCCTCCACGGCCTCCTCTGCTCGGAGACGTCATTGGTCGGGATTCGGTTCTCCGGTGACATTGTTGCTGGCAAACGCTACAAATAAACCCTAATTCGGCGGGATGCAGAACGGAAAATGATCTACGGCAGCGGCCCTAGACAAACTAACTATGAACACGAAGAACACTATAAAGAAAAGAAGAGAGAGAACAGAGAGATTTTTACCTTGAGAGAAGTTCAAACTGATGAGAAATGAAGAGAAATGGGGAGTTCACTTCAAATAAATAGGAGAAGCACGGAATACGGAGGGTTGTGCCTCGAGAACACGCGATGACTGTTCATATTCCTACGACATTAAAGTCATTTCGTCCAGCCAGCAACAGCTCGGCACCCTCTCACGACATTAAAAGCATCGAGTGAACCTGCGGGGGGGCTAACTGTGGGGGTCAAATCACCCACCGCATGGACAAAATGGATAAGTGCGGAAGTATGATAAGCCGAGCTGACCATAGCAGGAAACCTCGGCTTCAACAGACACGCTTAAGCGCGACGAGCATCCTTGAATTACGTAGTACTCGGCACGAATCTTCATTTTCGGAGAAGCCGAGGGCTTTCGTCTTCGGCGATGCCTACTTTACGGCCCGACCTCCAACACCGAGCCCTTCAACATGAGACAAGGGCTCGACGTAAGGATCAAAGTCCTGGTCAACATGGCCGAGGGGTTTAACTTAATCAGCCCCTCGGCAGACTTTCGTCATTCTTCAAAGGCCGAGCATGCCGTCGCCTAAATGGACCGAGCGGTCAGTATTAGGGCCCATATCTCGTTGAGGGAGGCCGAGGACGTCCAGGCCCAGAGCTAGACAAGCCGACCTAAAGGGAATGGTGAGGGTGAATCAGAAAGATACGAAAAGATCTAAAAGTTTAACATATCTCTAAGTCGGCATATTTCTGTATAAATACTTCCTTAGGTTAAACTTGTAGATCATCTCTTTCTAGCCGAAAAACCCTAAAAAAGCTTACGCTACGAAAGATCCCTTACTCTTAATCAATACAAAGCAATCCCTTGCTAGTTCTTTTAGTTTGTGTCTCACTCTTTGTATCGTGACCCTCGTCAAGAATCTCGAACAAATAGTGATTGTGTGATTTTACCCACACAAAAGGGTAAAGTTTTGTGTATCAACCAACGTTGAGTTGCTGGGTTTTCAAAGACAAACTATTTCTTTCACATCGTCACTCTATCTAGTGTGACTGCTTCCGGCAATAGATGTCACGCGCTTTACCATAGTGATGGTGTTCATGACCTAGGTATATACATCGTTGTGGCAAGCAAAAATGGGTGCAATTTTATACGCTTGAAGATTTGGTAACCTTCGTTAGTGAGCTGTGACAGGGTCGTTAGCTCAATGCTGATGTCGACAATGATTTGCATTTTAAGAGCTCCCATGTGGCCCCATGTCTATGTAGTTTGATCACCAGGAATCAGTCCTGAAGACTCACTGCTCCCCGTCGGGAATAGGTTGGCAACGGGACCCAAAACCACGTGACCGTAACCGCATGCTTTGCAAGGCATGGATGATTTATTGGGAGAATGGTGGTGGGACCCGGATATTCAAATAAGAATGAAAGTAATGCAGAGGGTTCCAACCTAAGTCTAGTCATTTAGAAGTATTCTCTAGAATGAATGTGCTGTGTTACGTGAAACATGGTCGAAGATAGGCTTAGTGCTATTAGACTACTAGTGTGGTCCACTAGATATATGCTGATGAAAGTTCTCGTAAGCCACGAAAATTAAGTGGGAGTATGCGAGTATACTACCCCACTCCCCCCCCCCACCCCCTTTTTTAAGGAGGGGCCANCACCCCTTTTTTAAAGGAGGGGCCAACTGCACTCGTCATGGGGACGAGCTGCCTACGTACCCGGGAAGGGGATCAAGTCGGCTCGTAGTTTAATTCCGCCCCTTAGGTGAGATTAAGCGTGGGGGCGATGTTGGATATCGGTGTTGTGAGTCTCAGATGTGTTGGATGAGGTGGACTGTTCTCCTGTCCTCAGCTTCTTGGGCTGCCATTCGTCCTCATTGCTTCGTGTTGGCTTACGACGCTTATGTTCTGTCAGAAGGCAGAAAAGAGACTCTCTCTGGCTACCCCACAAGGTCTTGAGCCTTGATTGAGTTGGGAACTTTACGCACATGTGATATGTTGAAGGGATGGTCCGCATCGAATTTAGCCATGGAGTTCCTAGGATGGCATTGTAGATAATTGGATGGTCCGCAACCGAGAATTTGACGATCTTTGTCACTCCACCTGCCTGGTCTGCTAGGTTCACTGTGCTTATGGTCATGGTGGTTTCTCCTGAGAATCCAGTGAGCAGCTTTAGAGCAATGATGATGTCGGAAGGATCGACCTTCATGCGGCGTAGGGTCTCCCTGAAGATGACAACCACCGAGCTACTTGTATCAATCAAGACTCTAGACATGTCAAAATCGTTCACCACCAATTTGATGACAAGAGGGTCATTGTGAGGTTGATCAATTCCTCTTGCATCTCTTTCAGAGAAAGAAATGGTGCATTTTGGATAGTTGGGCCCCCTGGACGTTGATGGTGTTGTGACTGCCTTGCATTGGAACGCCTTGATGGAGGAGACAATGTCCATGCAAAACTGTGAGCCGCCCATGATCATGTTGATTCTCTGACGTGGGCCCTCATTTTGTTCATCTCCATCTGGTCGGTCCCGCTTATTCCGTTCCTCCATCTGAGGCTGCTGGATGGGTTGATCCTCATGTTTCTCTTGAAGAAAATTCTTGAGGTCGATTCCATTGCCAAGTTCACCTGCAAGTTTAGCTGTTAGTCGTGCACTTGGAGTCTTGCAATTTTGCGTTGAATGTCCGTGGGCCTGGTGAATCTCGCCGAATGCGCTTTCGTCGAAGCCTTATTGATTCCTTGGCACGCATTCAGAGCGTCCTCATCCATGACCGAAGCCTCTGCCACTGCCTCTGCCAGTGTTTCTTGTTGTTATTCGAGCGGTTGTCTCTCCATCATCGACCAGGTAGTTGTGGGCTCCGGGTCCCTTATGTTGGATGTACATGGATGACTAGGTTGGCATCCTTATTCTTGGTTGGGTGACAGATGATGGTTGCGTGCTGCGTGGGGTCCGCGCTGGTGCATGCATTGTTCGAAGGACTTGCATCTCTTCCTCGTTCACAATGTAGCTGTTGGCGAGATGCAGGGCGTCCCGGATGGTTGGCGGTTTGTGCGTGGCCAGTTTCTTGCAGAATTCTGATTCATACCATAATCCCTTCTTCAGGGTCCGCAGAGCTGCATGGTCGCTCATTCCTTCAACCTGTGAGATAAGCTTCTTGAACTTAGTGATGAAAGAGCGGAGAGACTCCGTGGGTTTCTGTGAAATAGACCACAAATCTGCATCAGTAACTTCTCGTCCCATGAAAATCGAATACTGCTTGAGGAACAAGGTCGTTAGCTCATGAAAGATGCTGATGGAGTTAGATGGTAGCCTGGAGAACCACTACAGTGCGGGTCCCTTGAGGTTCTCCACGAACAGGAGGCAGAAACCCGCATCTTCATGTCCTCTGCGGAACTTTGCTCGGTTCATAGTAATCCGGAATGATGTCAGATGTTCCCTTGGATATGTGGTCCCATCATAGTATGGGATTTTGCTGATCTTTCCAAGGTTAGAGATCCAGGCCCCGATAATGTGCGACGTGAAGGGTGTGTTCTGGGATTCGGCCAGCACTCTGTCGATCTCTGGTGCTAGACGAGTTGCCTTGTGAATCTGGGTTCGCACCTCCTGGATTGTAGCTTCAGTTTTCCGCATTGCTGCTCTGAGTTCAAGGATCTCGGCTTTGTTGATGCCGAGCTGGTCATCATCAAAGAATTCTTCAACGTTGTCTTCATCAGTGAACTATCGATTGTTGAACTCCAGCCTGGGTTGCTCGGCGATCTCTGGTATGTGGGTCTGAGCAGGTGATGGTGGCCCGCGTTCGCGATTGTGGCTGTTGTGAAGCTCCTTGTCCGTCTCGTCGGTGAGATCGACAATTCCTTCAGGTCCTTGAAGCTTGGAGTTGTGGGTCCCAGAAACTCCTTGAGTCGTCTGTTTGGGATCGACAGGCGTAGGCTGCAAGAAGAGCGTTAGCATGGATTTTTGTTGCTGGGAACGAGCAGCTAACTCCTCCAGGCAGGTGGAGATCACCTGGTTGATTTTGTCTTGCTTTGCAGAGCGCTCAAGCAAATCCGTAAGCAAGGTATTAACCATGTTACAGTCAGTTCGTCCTGGAGGTTTGGCAGTCGCGTCTGGCCCACTATCTGATGAGGTCTCTTGAGTATCTTCCAGGTTGGTGATGTTGTTATTGCCATCGTCGGCGCCAAATTATGTGGGCAAGAATTCACACACAACCAAAAACTTGTCAAACGAATCTTTTTAAGGGATCATTGACTCTCTATTGTGAACTGCTCAAAAAGTAAAGAGAAAAGAAAATGAACAAGGAAGGAAGTGGGGTCGCTTTATTGATAGAACTCTCAAAGATTACAAGTTGCTAAGAGAATTCAAGATGTCAAAAGATGATCTAAGACCTACGATCTTAGATCCTATATATACTCTAACTAAACCGCCTTGGAGCCCATGCTTTTTCGTGGGCCACCTTCCATTTCTTGAAGATATGCTTCCATTCCTCCAACAGTCTTCTGGACAGTTTCCTTTCCTCCGAGGTACTCCGATGATTCTATTCTCGAACCTTCCTGCTTGACGGCGCTTGGAACAAACCTTAGGGCTTTGTCTTGATGGAAGATGGAAATGGGCCCACGATACCAAACTGGGATATTTGGCAAGTTATGAGTATTTTTGGGCCCACAAGATTGTTGAGATAATCTCGTGAGTCGTATGTGTTCTGATGATCACCTCGTTAAAAACCTTAGCAAGGAAAACCACATGGGAAAAACCTTACCAAGGGAAAAAGAGTGTGATCACGATGATCGTTTGATGAAATGGTCATCGTGGGTCCTTAGTTCTCGATGGAGCTAAGTTAGCTCGCGGAGTGTGTATGATTTGAACACTCTTGCGGGCCATACTTGATACTTAGCTCGCGGATTGAAATGTGAGCAATGTCGCGGGCCATGCCTGAGACTTAGCCCGCAGATGTTGAAGAGAGACTTGTCTCGCGGGCCACGGTAAGGACGTATCCCGCGGATGATGACCTTGAGCTTACCCCGCGAGCCATGGTGAGCTAACTCAAAAAAATTTTGTTACCTAAGAAGCCTAATCCAAATGTTATGACTGATGTGCGACCCATAAGCTTATGCTCGGTACCATATAAAATAGTTTTCGAAGATTCTTTGTAATCGCTTGAAGAGATTCCTGCCTCATATAGTGTCAAAAACTTAAGGAGCAATTGTGGAAGGTATATTAATTTTAGATAATCTTCATATTGCACATGAATTGATTCATGGTCTTAATACTAATCCTAAGCGCATGAGGATTTTCTTGCAATTAAGACGGATAGGTCAAAAGCGTATGACAAAGTGGAATGGATATTTTCGGAAACACTCATGTGCAGATTAGGTTTTGACACTAGATGGATTGCATGGGTTATGTTTTGTGTTCGTTCAGTGACTTATACGGTGATATTGAACGGTAGCACGCATGGTAAGATTGTACCTGAGTGAGGTCTAAGACAAGGAGATCCTTTGTCTCCTTTCTTATTTGTTTTGTGTGCTGAAGCTTTAGTTCATGTGATGAATCAAGCTGAGAGGGAGGGTCGGTTGTCTGGCATGAAGCTTACGAATCATTGTCCTCCTATACAACATCTGTTATTTGCTGGTGACAGTTTATTTCTTTGTCAACCTACCTTCAAGGAGTGTTCAAAGTTTCTTCGCTGCTTAAAATTATATGCCACCCGATGTGAGCACCCGATGCCAACAACACTTCTTCCCTTCCCTCAGATTTTGTTGAATATTTTGTTTCTGTTCACTTTTCCGAGTTTTGCCTATAAATACTCTTTTTATTGTTTATTTTAGGGATAAGCTTTACCATAAACAAAAACCCTAAGCTCTCTTGTAATCCTCTTAGATCTTCTCTTTTAAGATTCAAAGATTTGATTTTTGGTTTGACAAACTATTAATCTCATCTTTAATTATGTCTTATCTTTCAATTTTCTATCTTTCTGTGGTTATGTGTGAGTTGTTTCTCTATTGATCATTGGGTATGGTAGATTAGGGGTAATTAGTTATGGATCTTGAGTTGTGGGGTTAGTATTAGGGATTTCTTAAACATCTTGTAAGCTTAATGCTATTTCTGCTTTGATCACCTAGAAATAGATGTTAGTCATTTCTAACACCCACAAGGTATTTGATCAAATGCTTGTCATCTTGCAAGAGTACAGTTAATTAGCTGTAGTATTTAGGGATCGAATCCATAGAGACTTTAAGTTGCCTATAGACTTAAGAATTAAAACTTTACTAAGCGGATTAAATAAATATGACTAACGATTAACTATTAATTAAAGCTATTGGAAAAGGGTTTTTAAATTCAATAAAACAAAAGCTAGGCTATGGGTAATTCTTTTTGGAAATTTTGAAATTCATAGATAAGATATTAATTAGAGGATGATTAAGAACTGTCCTAGAACATGAATCACTAATGTAAAATCAACCAACTGTCGTTGTGAAGATTATCTATGTCTAAATCCTAGAATCCCAAATTTCTTTGCAAATTCTATGAATAAAAACAAGCATTAATCATAAGTTCAATAAGTTCACAAAATCCCAAAACCAAATTTATTTGCAGATAGGTATTTTGCTCATCTAAAACAATTACTGTAATTAATTATGTTGTCGCATCAATTAATTAAACTATAATCAAGTTTCTAGGTGATCAAGCTAGAACAAACATTAAACACAATTTTAGATGAAGAACTACATATGATTCATCAATCCATCATAAACCCTAGAATTACCCTAAGCCTAACAAGCAAACTACTAACACATATCAATTGAAATNTGAAGTATCTAGCAAAGAATTGTTTTATTGATATGTCAAAGATAGTCTGTCGTAGTTTAAGCTTTTAGGGTTCTTAAGCCAGAAAGATATGATCTACAAGTTTAACCTAAGGAAGTATATATATACAGAATTATGCCGACTTAGAGATATGTTAAACTCCTAGATCATTTCTTCGTATCTTCTTGACTCACCTTCCCTTTTCTCCCCAGGTCGGCTCGTCTCGTTCTAGGCCTGGATGTTCTCAGCCTGTTTTGACAAGATCTGGGCCTGCCTGCTGATCGCTCAGCCCACCGTGTGATGACGAGCTCTACCTTTCGAGAATAACAAAAATTGGCCGAGGGGTTTTGATCGAGTTAAACTCCTCGGCCCAAATTTCGAGTTTAGAACATGGCCGAGGCCTTGTTCCTCATGCCGAGCTCTTTAGTTAAAGACCTCGGCATTCTCGATGGGACCAAATGATGAGTGTCGCCGGTTGCTACATTGATAAAAGCCTTCGGCTCCCATGAGAACGAGGATGCGTGCCGAGCACTGCGTTGGTAAAAGATGCTCGGCATACTTAAAAGTGTCTTTTATGCCGAGAGGGTGATTTAAGTAAACTCTCTCGGCATTTGGTAAGAGATACATCAGACCGAGGTTTCCTCCCAAGGTGTGTGCGGCTTAATGTACTTCCATACTTGTTCATTTCGTCCATATAATGTCAGGTGGGGAAATTTGACCCCCACAATTTATCTATCGTTTTTCGGCGACAATGTCCCCTTAGAACCCTTTTGCGGGTAACGCGGACGCCGAGCAAAGCGGTGAGAGTCACGCCGATGATTCTGCGCTCCTAGCGGATTTCCGGATCTCGGATGGCGAGGACGCCCTGGACAAAGAGGTCATCCCACCTCGGCTCCGCCGAACTGTGTGGAGTGATTCAGACGACGAGGTGGATGCCGATTTTGAAGGTCCTGGGATAGACGCCGAGGAAAAAATCAGCCCTAATAACGAAGTGAACGAAGCCGAGGTGACTCCTGAGGGAAACTCGTTGATGCTCGTGGAAAATGCCGAGCCATACGAGACCCGTGCCGAGGATGAAAGGCCGATAGATCTATCTGCTGTGGAATCGATCCTCTTATCAAGACCCATGAAAATCGAGGCCGAAGAATATCACCAAGGATACGGCCCTCTGTTCGATGCCGAGCAGTTGGGGAAGAGTAAATCCAAGGGTGGTTGTGCTAAAAAGGACAAGGATGTCCAAAAGAGCCCGAGGGGTCCTCCTGCAATCTACTATCTATCTGGAAAGACTTCCTCAACCAAGCACACCCTAGGGAAATTAAGAAGACGGTACAACATCTCGGCCGAGGTGGGGTTAATCCTTCCGGGAGACGACGACAAACCCGAGTCTCCGCCGACGGGGTGCTTCACTCTGTATGAGAGTTTCTTCAGCAGGGGACTCCTCTGGCTTCCTATTCCGGAGATAATGACGGACTACCTCTTCCGTCACAAAGCCAGCTTCGCCCAACTTACTCCTCGGGCCATACGACAGCTAGTGGGCCTTCTAGTCTGGAGTTACGAGTGTGGTATTGAGCTGACAACCGAGCACTACATAAATTACCTTATGTTTATTAAGGCCACGACGTCAGTCCCCAATACTTACTACCTAACTAACAGGTATAGACGCCGAGTAATTGATGGTTTTCCATCGAAGGATCAGCGGTGGTCCAATTTTTACTTTTATGTGCTGATTTGCCGAGCTACTGTGGGATCGAATGTCCCTTTGATTCTGTCTAGCTGGGATCCGATTGGTAGGGTCCTAGATTTTTTTTTTTACCATCTCAAGTCCTGCCTATTCGGATCTGACTNATTTTTTTTTTTACCATCTCAAGTCCTGCCTATTCGGATCTGACTTTCTTTTTTTGTTGTGTGCAGAAAACATGCCGTGCCCCTACTTATCGGAAGATTTCTGTGCCGATCTCTCAGAACTTAGGAAAGGACCAACTGATTGGCAGAAGTCGTTCTCGCTGTCCAGAGTCGAGGAAGCGAGAAGAAAAGGTGAAGGTTTCTCTCCGAAATTATCTTTTTTAGAGTCCGCCGAGGAGGAAGAGGAAGACGAGGGGCCGATCGACAAGGCAGAGTTAACCGAAGAGATCTTACAAGAAATGAGTCACCAAATCAACCTCCGAGAGCTAAAACTCCAAATGAAAAAGCAAGCCCTGAAAGCCGAGCGTGTTGCGAACCCGGTCGAGGTCAACCTTATAAGTGTTGACACGAACCCTCTGGCGATCATGCCTCCTGCTCCCAGTGCCGAGCAGCCGGCAGTTACTCAAGAAGACGACGTTAGGCCTGTAGGAGCTATGCTCAAGAAGCACTCTAAGAGGAAAGCCAAGGAAGTGGCGGAGGCCGAGGAGGTGACTGCCGAGCAGCCAAGGCCAAAGAAGAAGAAGTCTGTCAAGGCGGCCAATGCTTCAGCACAGACTCCCCCACCTGCGGATATCCTTAAGGATAGGTTCCAAGGTGACCTTCCCAGGGGTACCTGTGCAGGCCCTTGACGACCTGGTGAATCCGGAGGACTATGGCCGACTGGCATACCAGGGAATTCAGGTAAAGAATCATACTAACACCTATATTATCCCAAGTATTCGTACGGACGTGTAGTTCTTTGATGTGTAGTTCAATGCTTAGGTCAATCTTACCTTGACCTGGTATGAGGGGACCGTGTCCCGGCTGAATTCCCAAGTCCGGATCCTTAAAGGCCAGATGACCGAGACGAAGGACAAGGCTGAAGAGGAGATGAGGTTGGCGGCCGAGCAGGTCAGGGTCCTGGAAGAAGAGAAGGATCGAGAGATCGCACAGCTCAAAGCCGAGCTGGAGATGGTCTCTCACTGAGTGAGGAGAGACGTCAAGGGGTCGCTAGCGCCAAGGCTGGACGGCGTGTGATCGCAGGTTGCCGAACTGAACGGATAGCTGCTAAGGAACCTGATATACGATCGCCAGAATGCGGCAAATGTGAGCACAAGGCCGAGGAGTTTGAGGCCGAGGCAAAGGAGTGGTGCGTGGATTACGAGGATGCCGGTCAATCCTTTGACACAGCTCTGAACCGGATTATGGGTGAATTGGTTATTTCTCCGGAAGTGTCTCCGGCCCCTTCGCCCTTGGCTGATCCCCCAAAAGACCAAGAGTCTGACCATGTTGAAGTTGAGCTCGCCGGGAACGAAGAGGAAGAAGCCAAAGAATGAATTTCTTTTTCTTTTTTTTGTTGTTGATTTTTTTTTTGTTATGCCTTTGGATTGAGACAATGAATGCTTTGTTGATTTGAAGTACAAT
>OVAP01006225.1:0-12037 GCA_900406295.1 Aurinia saxatilis
GTGTATAACCAAAAAAAAAAAAAAAAGAGAGAGTATTGCTTATGTTATATTTTTCTTCTATTATGATAAATTTTTCAACCATATCTTTCCAAGAAAAATGTGCTACCTTAAAAAAACAAAAAAGATATGGCTCGTTACTTAACTGTTTTTTAGGAAAAATCTAAACTATTATACTATGAAAAATATGCATTCAAAATTTTTTTCTTGCTAATGAAAACATACATTTAAAGTAAAAATATGTATTTTAATCAAATGAGAGAATCAAAACTATATAAAATTAAAAAGCATTAAACGTTAGACGATGTACGGTTGAAAATCGGTAAAACCCATGATCCAGTAGATTTATGTAAATTTAACTTATATGAACATCTCCACAAAAACTCTATCACAAATTCTACTTCGTCTCCACAAAAACCCTATCACAAATTTGACTTCTGCATCGTGAACTGCATCAAATATAAGTATTTCAGTTTGATACTTTACACTACCCATTTAAATGTGCACCACTTTAAACATTGATTTTGTTATAAGGACTATTACTCCAATCCAAGCCACCTTCACATTCGACCTCACCCATCCCATACTCTTCATCATTAAAGTTGCGTTTCAATCAACTTGACGGTGAAAGTTTCCATTTCTTCCTCTCCAGTTTTAATATTGGGTTCCAAATGGTGAAGATTATGAGAACAAATTGAATGATGAGGAATAAGAATAAGAGGAATGAAAATGAACAAATTTAAGGAATGAAATAGAATTGTAAAAGAAAAAATGGTTCTTTTTGTTCCTCCTCGAATTTGATTGGAAATATTTTTGTTCACTAATTCTCTGCAGAAGAAGGAATGAAGAGGAACGAAGAACAATAAAAAAACAAAAATTTCTTACAAATAGTGTAAGTTTTAAGAAACAAAAAGAATTCAATATTCCTCTTCATTCTTTACCTTTTAATGGTCACCATTTGAAACCTTGATATTATAGCATTTTCTGTCATGACATAGAGATGAAAATCAATCCTCTACATACGAGACCAAACAACTTTTGAGTATAGCATGGTTTAAAACCATAATTTGATTATAAATTCATAACTAAGAAAAAGGTAGTTTGAACAATTTGATTGTCATTCATCATTTTACATCTGCTCACGAATCAAAATTATATCTAGTCAAATAGTTAGGCAACATTGACTTTTATACGTGTATATACCAAGTCGTACTGAATACTGATTGGAGATATTTTATATGACACCAAGAACATTCCCACATGAAGTCATTTACCCTCTTTAAAATTCTATAAAATTCATAAATTATAATGGAATGGTCATCGAATATAATTCCGATCCAATTAGAAAAAGATAAAAAGAAATTGACTTTGCAAAGAAAAAACGAAGAAGAAGACGAAAACCCGTTTAGGGTCACGGGTCGCCCGAGAGGAGCCTTCCTCTTTGCCGTTCAAAACTTTTTTAACACACAAAATGTCAAATCTTCTCCTCCATTCTCACTAGGCGTGTATCTAGGATTCATCGAGAGAGAGAGAGAGAGAGATGATTCCGATGTCGGCGGAGAGTAGTATCGGAAGTTCAGGTGATCAAAGCTCGCGAGGAGTGCCTACTCATGGTGGTAGCTATGTTCAGCATAATGTCTATGGCAATATCTTCGAAGTTTCTAGAAAATATGTTCCTCCTCTTCGTCCTATCGGTCGTGGCGCTTATGGGATCGTCTGGTGAGTTTCTTGATTTTGGAAATTGTTTCTCAGATTTTGTTACTTGGATTGTTCGATTTTACTCGATTTGTTTCCGAATTTGTGCTTAGAAATGAACTTTTGGGGTTCTTGATGATCTTCTTGAACTGATTGAATATCGATTTGACTTGTTGGGGATTGTTCTTACTTGTAACTTACAATTGGATTTGATGATCATCGTACTGTGGATTAGGTCATTTTGGAACTTATTTGTCATCATAGCAACAGGGCTAATCTCACCGATCATCTGACCATTTCGAAGCAACATTTTTGAATCTTTTCTTTGTGTTTGTTCGTTTTCATCAGCGCTGCTACCAACTCAGAGACAGGAGAGGAAGTAGCTATCAAGAAGATCGGAAATGCTTTCGACAACATTATCGACGCTAAAAGAACTTTGAGAGAGATTAAGCTTCTCAAGCATATGGACCACGAAAATGTACCTACTCAAATGATCCCTGGACTTAACGCTTGCTGCTTACCTTGGTTAAATAGCTATTGTGAATCATATTTATCTTTATTGCACAGGTTATTGCTGTAAAGGATATAATAAGACCACCGCAGAGAGAGAACTTCAATGATGTTTACATTGTTTATGAGCTAATGGACACTGATCTCCACCAGATTATACGTTCGAACCAACCGTTGACTGATGATCATTGTCGGGTAAGCATCAACATGCATGTTGTTTATGTGTAGCAGATGACTCTTATGTTCCTCCTTTAGTATTTACTTAGTTAAGGTTGATTAAACTAGCAGGTAGATTTGCCTGATACTTATAAGCAAAGATATAAGAAGAATAAGTTGATTTCATTGTGTAGTCCATAGTTATTTTTGTATATTTTTTTGCAGTTCTTCTTGTATCAGTTGTTGCGTGGGCTCAAGTACGTTCACTCAGCAAATGTGTTACATCGAGATTTAAAACCAAGCAATTTGCTCCTCAATGCAAATTGTGATCTAAAGCTTGGGGATTTCGGGCTTGCGAGGACCAAATCTGAGACAGATTTCATGACTGAATATGTTGTTACACGTTGGTATCGAGCTCCAGAGTTGCTTCTTAATTGCTCAGAGTACACAGCAGCAATCGATATTTGGTCAGTTGGTTGTATACTTGGTGAAACAATGACAAGAGAGCCGTTGTTTCCCGGTAAAGATTATGTTCATCAACTTAGACTCATTACTGAGGTAATATAATATAATTTGTTTCACCCTCAGGATCACTGCCTAGTATTTCTTCTTGGTATCATCTGCATTTGTTGATGAATCTTTGAAAAGCAGCTTATAGGATCACCTGATGATTCAAGCCTGGGATTCTTAAGGAGTGATAATGCAAGAAGATATGTTAAACAGCTTCGGCAGTACCCAAGACAGAACTTTGCTGCTAGATTCCCAAACATGTCAGCTGGTGCAGTCGATTTGCTGGAGAAAATGCTCGTCTTTGATCCAAGCAGACGCATCACAGGTGAGTTATTTATCTGTTTTATAATTTCTGTTTTTTTTTTATAAACGAGTTATATATTTTTTATTGTGTGTAGTTGATGAGGCGTTGTGCCACCCTTATTTGGCACCGCTGCATGATATAAACGAAGAACCAGTGTGCGTTAGGCCGTTCAATTTCGATTTCGAGCAACCTTCTTTGTCGGAAGAGAACATTAAGGAGCTTATATATCGCGAAACAGTCAAGTTCAATCCTCATGACACACAGTGAGAGAGATCCTAAGAAAGAAACTCATTGAAATTGCTTGTTTTACAAAAAAAAAAAGAAATTGCTTGTTTTGTTTCGTTTTGCTCTGTTTTATGTGATTGGATCTTGGATAAGTTTGATTGCGTCTGTAATATGAATAATATCCTAGAAATTGGAAAAAAGAACAACCTTTGAGCCGTCTTTTGCAGAACAGGAATCTGGTTTCTCTCTTTTCATCGATCTGATTTCTATGAAAGTTCGGTTAAAAACTTGAGCAACGACCAAAAGAATATTCAGATCATGCTACTAAATTGAAGCTATCAAGTAATTTCTCAGGAAATTGCCAAGAATGACAGAAATTTATATAAAAGGTACTAGAGTGACACCTTTGATGAATGAATATTTATAAATTTTCGGTTGGGGACCATCCGAGTTCGGATCGGATCAGTAATTTGTCTGATAACCGGTGTTTAAAGCACCAAACTTATACATATTTATATATTGTCTAACTCATAATAACATAATGAAAAAGATGAATTATACATAAAATTCAAACTCATAATTCAAACTCAAAGTCTTGAACATTTCCAACAATAAATATTATAAAATCTGACACATCCAAACAACAAACCAAAATGTGAAACAAACTAATTTTGTATTCAATTACCCTACCGGCCGCAATGAGCTCAGTGATGTCCTTACCACTCACTTTTTTGAGAAGGAGTTCAATGCTCTCTCCATCAACATCAACACCAACTACAAACAGAACACAATAGTGAGTTCCTTTTTTAAGCAACTTGAACCATACCGAGCATTAGATCTTTCTCCTGAGTATCTTTAGAAATTTTAGCAGGTGGAGACATGACAAAATCTGTTAAGTATCACCCTTAAAATCCAACTGCAAAGAGAAAATTTACCATCAAAAGTTATCTATCACTCACTCATGAGAAAAATACTAAAATCACAATCATAAGCTCTACTCACACTCTGAAATTGCTACATGATTAGCTCCAAAGATAAAGTTATCTTAAAAGAGATATGAAGCACATTGACGGTCTAGTTACATTATGAGATCGAGAAACATAACAAATGCAGCAGCTACATGATGGGGATTCATTTTCACCCAAAATATTCCTACAAGCGCACATGTCTCCCAATAGTACTTTGGGGTCGACTCCACATGGAGTAGAGTGTACACAATAGCACCTCCGAGTTCACTCGAGCTAAGCAGCTTATATGATATTTTTTATGATGGATCGATCGAATGTAAAAGTAATTTGATCGATTGAAGCACATTTCGGTCGAACACAAGGACTATATTCGATTGATTGATGCCTGCAAAAACTGAAAATGCAAATAAACGTGAGATTAATCAGATGATAGAAGCTTAAGGAAGTCAAGAAATGCATCAGAGATTCATGGTTCGGATTATTTAGGGTACTAATTATGCAAGTCTTCTAAAAAGGCTATATAGCTTGAGATCACTAATATTCGACTATCCTTATGGTCAGGCTTAGCCGGTCTAATCTAGTAGAGTCCATGTTAACCTCTAGGGAAACTTGTCATACCGTCCCTTCAGTCCCTAGACTAGTCATGAAGTTTAAGAAATCAATTGCTACTCCGAGAATGGACATTAGAGCTTTCAAAATCATGTTCTGGATTACTAACTCTAAGTGGTGTATTAGTAGTCGTTTAATCCTATGATAATGAGTATGATTCTGATACGAAAGTAAGCCTTAACTAGTCATTGCATAATCCTATTGCCTATCTATCTAACCATAAAATCTCTTAACAAATCCTTATTCATAACAATAAAACTACTCAAACATGCTTATGAAAAACATAATAACAATGGAAATTGCAATCATATTGAATCAAAGTAAAAATTTAGAAAAGTTTCTCTGAATTGCAGAGACAGAGATTACAAACTTCTTCCTCGACAGCAAATCCAAAGTAGAATGAAAGAGAAAACAATGAAAATAGACTAGAAAACTATTTTTCTTGGATGCTAGTAAGCTTGTGAATTTCGTGTGTTTCTTCAGCTCTGTAGCTTCTGTATTTATAGTGCAGAGGTCGTCCGGGAAGTTGAGTGAAATCAGAAATCAGATTCTGACAAGGATCCAAAAGTTTGGACTTATCTCTTCTTGATCGATCGAATAACAGACTGTCATTCGATAGAATATATCTGAAAACACGTCTAGAGTATCTCAAGAATCTCTTCTGAATATCTTCTACAGATCCATATAGCTTCTAAATGGTAGCGGTCCTTAATGTTCTCGAAGGTTTTAGTGATTATCTGGTCTTGATCGATCAAATCCCTATGAGGACGATCGATTGGGCCTTCATCACCATTGAGCTTCATTTTAGCATCTCTTCAATGAATTGTGCTTAATTCATTGCTTCTGAGGCTAAATAAATCTATTCCAAGCCCATGTGACAGTTGACTCACGTGGTTTGATTGTCTTAAATCCTTATTTCAATCCAAGTTAATCATCTTCTTCATCCGGGTTTGGGACTTTTGATCCTGAATTGCTGAACTCGGTAGAAAATGACCAATTTCTGACTTAAAAAACCTTATTTTGACAAAACACTTTGAAAACAGAAAATGTGAAATTCAATAGTTTTATTCTTAAATCAAATAGTTTCATTAAGAAAAACACCGAAAATATATGCTAAAAATTTGTAAAATATCACTTTTATCACTACATTTATGAGTTTCAACACCAATCTGAATAAAAAAAACTAATTAATTAGTTGATTTTAGGTCAAAGAGAAGCTAGTCAAGACCCAATTCAGGAAGAAGGATGAACCAAACATTCATACTCAAATTTAAAGAGCGGCCAAGCTTCTTATATCACAATCGATTGTACATGCAGAGGTTGTAGGTCATATACAAGGATTGCTTAGTCAAATTCAGCATCACGAAGTCAAAATTCAATGCAACAACACTTTCCCAAGAACACATAAACAAAGATCAATCAGATTCAATTTCTGTCACAAACACAAAAAGAAGAGGTTTGGTACCTTTTCCTACGGAAATTCAAAAACAACTGCATGTAGGAGCTGATCGACCATGAACTAAACGCGATCCATCCAATGATTTTGTACAAGATTGACATATTGAAGAGAAAAGCATTATCGGGTCATGAGAGATTGAAGATAGTGTCGGGGAAGAGAATGTTGTTAAAACCCAGAAAATGCAGATAAAAACTAAACCTGACTAATTTCATCAACAACAATCAATCATTCTTTAAACCCTTATTGTAGATGATACCTAACAACAATAAAATCGTAAAAAGGCTCCGAGATCCTAAAATCCTCTTATGCGTAACAACAGATTTACAAACTCAAGATTCAACTCACTACCAAAACGCTACAGCCAAGCATGAGGTTCATCGTGTTAACTAAGTCGTATTGACAGATGATGTGTTGCGTTTTGGCATACTTTAACACTTGTTTTCAAAGTGTTTTTCAAGTCTTTTATGTGTATTTGCAGTCTTATTAAGTTGAAACACGTTTGAATGGAGACTAAGACAAAATGAAACAACCAAGTGGAATAACAATGCAGAACCAGTCCGAAGTGCCTTAAAGATCGTGTCAGACGAAGGTCTTCCCATAGGAATTTCAATCTCAAATATTAACAAAACATAAGAAATTTTGCTTCAATTTGGCNATTAACAAAACATAAGAAATTTTGCTTCAATTTGGCGGTGGTTTCTAGTAATTCTGATTAGCGGTTGAAAAGATATGACTGTTTTATTAAAGACATATCATTCCATCCGAGTGCCAAATATGGAGAGTCATCAATTATGGGATTTGCTCGTATCAAACTTATGTCTCTTTTTCTTGGACGAACCCTAGCCTCTTTTGACAGCCTTTGAGCCTTCTTTACACCTAAGAACTCTTGTTTCATCTTTCTTTTGGTTATGCTTTATTTCTTTGAAGATATAGACTTGTTTTTAGTGTTTTATTTGGATTGAAGAAACTTGTCATCCTCCATTGTTGAGAAGTTCTTCTAAACTCTATTCTCTTTATTGTTATTTAGATTAGTAGAAAAATCATTAGGAGAACAATTTGTCTTTAGCCAACGAAAGTTGAAGCTAAAGCAAATTGTGAACATATCAAACCTGTTAATTACTGCTTCCTTACAATTGCTAGATTCAAACGAAAGTTTAGACATATATGTTGATAGGAAAAGTGATTGATGCCATGAAAATGGACCAATTGTACTTTTATGTTTGAGTTGGGGATAAAATTAAATTGAATTTGAAAAGTCATATAGTATTAGCTTGCATTCCTTAAGATTTTCCCTAGGTCTATCGCTTTTTTTTTATTATTGAAATTAAACTAGTAGAAATTAGCAAACAAAAACCCACTTATCTTAGTTGAATTGATTAATTTATTAGACTATAGTGTAGACTTTGAAATTTGTAGTTCGACCTTTAACTACTGCATTGTCATTGTTGCTAGATACCCAACAGCCAAGGGTGATATTTCCAAGTATAGGGATCAATATGGGAAACTTCCGGCCTCTTGTTTGATCAACCACCATTAGGAAATTTACCTCCCCCACGAAAGAGAATGCACGACCAAAGAAAAGAAGCAGAATCGCGACTTCCGAATGATAGAAGAAATCAAGATTTATGAAGTTTTCAAGAAGTCTGGAAAACGAAGAGTTTTAGAGACTCATTTAGAGAGAGAAACTTAGGGAGATGTTTTATGGAAATTCTGAGATGTATACTACAATGGGGTTACACACATACTTACCTCATCGATTACATCATCGCTTACTTCATTTTTACATAATTATTTATGCGATTACATCATCGTGTACATCATTATTTATTTATGTTATTACATCATCACTTACACACACTTATTATTAATTATACATAATTAAGTACTTAGGATTGCTTCATCTAATGATCCATTTCGAACTCGATGATATGCTCATTGCAACAACCATAATGATCTCCTGGACATTCGTATTCCATCTTTGGTTCTCCAACGCTTTTATGCGATTTTTGTATAAACGTCGATGTTGAACATTTTTCCGACTTCATCAATATTCATTGTGTCACCAAGGGAGCTGTGCATCTGGAAATATTCCGTGGGGTGATTATGAGACGGTTGTTCTTGTTTTATTATCTCTGAAATGTCTTGCTTTATTATCTTCGCAATATCTGCCATGCTTTGTTTTGCCATGAAAGATTGCAGATCTTCATCCAGGCTCATCTGGTAGTCAATGGGATACTAGGACCAATTCGGGTTTTATCGAACGGCAAACGTTTTCCTAGAATTGTTGAGACGAAATGCGTGGGTCTGGAAATCTTTATTTGCCTTGTTATCATGGATGTTGAAGTCTGGACGAATCCCTCTCTGATAGTCATTGTGATGGATGAGCGTAATGTATTGATGTATTGATATAGCCATTATATGTCAAAAGTGATGCCAATTGTGTAAACTGAGCAGAGATACTAGAGGAAACATAGGACTTCGATCCTGCAGAGGTGAGTGAACGGATAGTCTGGGTGGATCCCCATTGGTGCGAGGTAATGACAGTTGATTCTATGCTTTGTCAGGATATATGATAGACTGATACACGAGATTTTCTGTTGAAGATGCTCGTGCAAAGCTTTTCTACCGATAAGCTGATGGGCGTCTTCGGGCATGTTGGATCCGAAGTCATAATAGCTTCTTTCTGATGTAGAAGAGCTCACCATCGTATGAATTTCTTTTAGTGGGTTTCTACTGAGCATGTCTGCAAGAGTATTATTTGTGCTTCTTAAATAGAAGGACTCGAAATCGTACTTTGAAAACCATTTGCTCTATCGTAATAATTGTTGGTGTGGGGCCATCTTTTGCTAGAATTAACATCTTCGGGAAATAAGACATATCCATTTCGATTCAATATTTATATCCTATCAGATGGAACTCAAATTTCTCAATGGCCTTCTTGACCGCTAAGATTGCTTTGAACGTGGAGTGATAATGCATTTCCGAATCTTTAAAACGTCCGCTTTTGTATCCACAGATTTGATGTTTTCCATTCTCTCTTCAAATAATATAGCTCCCCAATATGTGTCACCCGCGTCTGTTTGAAGAATACGTGTCCCTGAGGAGGGAATATTTAAAGGTGGTAGCTTATGCATCTCTATTTTTAGCCTTTTGACCGCTTTGGTTTGTCGTTTGGTCCATTGTGTGGATTCTTTTCCAACATTTTTATGGAGTGGTCTTGTCAGCTGTGAAACTTGCGGGATAAAGTTGCTTACATTATTGATTACTCCAAGGAATTGTTGAACTTGTCTTGTTGTGAGATTTTCTTCTTGAAAATCGAGAAGTGATGTAGCTAGATGGGCTTGTGGCTCAAATTGTCTATTTGTAATTTGCCTTCCAAGGAATTCCATGTTGGGCTGGGCTATAATCATCTTTTGAGCCGAGAGCATAATTCCATATTCTTCGATGATGCTTTGAAACTGCCTGAGAGACTGAACCTGTTCTTTGTCACATGATGAAAATGAGAGGATGTCATCGATGTATATTAAAGGTGTATAGCGGAGAGGCTTGAATATACGTAGCATAGCCTGCTGGAACAGTGATGGTGCAGTCTTGAGAGAGTAAGGTAGAACATTCCATTGAAGATGGCGATTTGGTTGACAAAATGCCGTCTTGTATCTTTCCTCCGGATGAACTCCAAGCTGTCAGGACCCATATTTTAGGTCAAAATTTGAAAATATTGTTGCTCCTTGGAGATGTTGTAGAAGTGCCTTTTTGCTTGGTAGAGGAAATTTGGCATCTTGTAGATATTGATTTAAGGGCTTGTAGGCAATAACTAGTTTTAGCTTTCCTCTTGCTTGTTCCGCACGGTTGTTGGCATAAAAATGCCTTGCATGCCCATGGTAAATTTGTTGACGAAACAATTCCATGACTTACTAGCTGGTCACATTCTTCATTTGCCTACTGCAGTGCAGGCGGCATCCCTGCATGACTTGCTCTTGTTGGAGTAGTGTGAAAATTTTTCTTGAAAGACACTAAAACAAAGAACTCCGAATTTAACCATGCCACAACGGAGTGTTGCACTTTTTTAAGGAAATCTGTGTGAGAATCCGAACCTGAAATTATCGTAATTTTTTTTCTTTAATTTCGTTGAATTTTAGAGACGCAGATCCTTCAATTATGAATAGGCGAGGTATTGTTGTGAAAGCTTTGTAGAGGTTCTTCCACCTCATACACGTTGAAGAAAAAATTCGATAGCTAGATCAAACCACGTGGAGCGAATGGTTTTCAAAGTACGATTTCGAGTCCTTCTATTTAAAGGGCACAAAGAATACTCTCACAGACATGCTCAGTAGAAACCCACTAGAAGAAATTTATATGATGGTGAGCTCTTCTACATCAGAAAGAATTTACTACAACTTCGAAGCCAACATGCCCGAAGACGCCCATCAACTTATCGATAGAAAAAATTTGCACGAGCATCTTTAACAAATTTTTCATATATCAGTCTATCATCCTAACAAAGCATGAAATCAACTGTCATTACCTCGCACCAATGGGGATCCATCCAGACTATCCGTTCGATCACCTCTACATGATCGAAAATACAAACACTACAAGAAAACATGGTTATTGCCACTGACAAAAGTGACCAACCACGTCGTCGCAAAATAAAACGACTCAAAAGCGACTAAATGGCGACGAGTTTGCGACGAAAGAAAAACCGTCGCATTACAGTTGGGTTTCTGGGATATATTTTGCAGGTCGGACATTAGTCGCAAATCATCTACTGATAAGCGACGGATTTAGGATGAGTGCATGTTGTTGCAAAATAGTCGCACCTGGAGACAAAAATGCGATTGTATATGCAGTCATATTTTGCAGTAGCAAAAAAATTGTAACTACATTACAACTGGTCGGGAGGTCCCATATCAGTTGGAAATGTGTTGCAGTTGATGGGTGGTGAAAGATTCAAAAACGTTTTTGATATGGGGGGTAGGTATACCAAACTATTTGTGACTGCTGTGGTAGTCGCAAATGAGTTGGATTGTGGTTGGAAATCAGTTGCAAAACAGTTGGAAAATTTGACTATATATAGTGATCAAGCATTGAGAGAAGAGAGACACAAAATTCACCAAAAAACTTGTGAAAAAACAGATTCGTAGAATAAATAAATAAATTTGGTTGTATAATAAAAGAGAGATCATCGAAATGGTGGATTATAATAATTATTATTATTTAGCTAGAGCGTGGATGTACAACAAAATTGATCCATATACAAACACTATCTCAGAAGATTACAAACTCGGGGTTGAAGGATTCATGGAGTTTGCTTGTAACCAACCATTTGCAAGGGAAAATGATGGTAAATTTTACTGTCCATGTGTTAGTTGTAAGAACGATAGAGTTTGGCCGGGGCGTAAAATCTCCAATCACCTGTTTAGTAAAGGATTTATGCCGGGTTATTATGTTTGGTATAAGCATGGAGAAGAAATAAATATTGGAATATGATCAAGTGGTAGTACTATAAACCAGAGTTGTGGAAGTGGTGAAGTGGGTAGAGAAGAAGATAGATTTCACTACAAGAAATTTGGTCATTGATAGCATGTCACGATAGCTCATTTT
>OVAP01006226.1:0-12034 GCA_900406295.1 Aurinia saxatilis
AGTCTTCTTGAACATCCTTGGACTCCTTTAAACGTTTTCCACCTTTCTTCACTTTTGATCCCGGATTTCCCTGGCCTTTTTGCTAAAAATTATGGATCATAAAGTTTTTTTTTTTTGACAATAAAGCTTTCACCATATATAGCAAGTCACGAATTTTACTCTGATTTTGATGAAGTGTGACCAAGGAAATCAGCCTTGAAACCTTCTCTTTGAATCTTCATGCATGTGTTAAGATCGTGCATGACCTTTTTGCCAGGCTTAACGAGTGATTAGAAAATTGCATTGGTTTCATCTCTCCGGCCGTTTTACACATACTGCATATAAGACAAGAAAGAAAAAGAGACTGCATGGGGTTTGAAAAGAGGTTAGGTTATGGGTGTGGTAACAACTTAAAATAAGTTGACCATTTAGGATCAGCAAGAGAGTGGTAAAGTGGATAAGAAGTCCTGCATGGATTTGTTTTTCCTAGTCTAATACATCCAGTAAAAAGGATTTATAATCCGGTTTAGGTTTAAATAAAATAGAGTCAGAAATCAGAGTTATTAAAGTACGTGCAAACCGAGATGTGCTGGGGAAGCTTGAGTATAGGATTTCTGAAACAAGTGCCTCGGGGAAGTCTTGTAAAGATGGTCACTAGGCCGCATCCAGTTGTGAGTAAGGTCCTTATTCCATACTGAAAATTTGAAAAATAAGGGCGAAATTTCTTTTGCAAAGGCATTTTAAAACCGAATTAAAACCATTAAAAAGATAGCCAAAAGAAACACACGAGTTAGACAACGAGGAATTCCCCCCCCCCCGACTTGAATAACATCGTCTTCGATGCTGACAAACTGTGAGAGCAAAATGGGAATTAAAATGGATTGAAATAGAAATGGAAGATGGATTTTACCTCGTTGTTTTTTAATGGATCGAATTACCTCCTTTGTCTAATTGAAATGAAAGGGACTTTACATGAAATAGGTAAATATTATACCTGAACGACATCAGTATCTCATCATTTGTCGTGTCGATTGGAGGATTTGTGCATCATTATGGGTCTTCATCGATCAAATCAGGTGTGCACTCGATCGATTCACCGAGTGAAGACTGAATTTTGCCCGTCTCCTGATTATTGTTGAAGTGTGCATCATGTTTATGGATCACCAACTGATTCAAATTAGGTGGCTCTGGTTTTCCATCAGAACAACGATGTGATGCTAAGAACAACAGTCAAATGATCGAATGTTGCAGAGGCAATCGATCGATTCTGCATCCTCTTGGTTTTATCTTTGAATCATATTTTCCTGAGATACTAACAAAAACATTAAAAAGCACTAAAATAAAATCAAAATTAAAATGTACCAGTGGGTTGCCTTCCACTCAGTGTCTTTGTTTAAAGTTGTTTAGCTCAATTTCTCGGCATAATGCTAATAAAAAGTATCGAAAGATTGGGCCAATGCACCTTTGGTCCTTCTCCTATTTTTTGCAAAAAGAAAAGTATGCAAAGAAGCACACAATTTTCCATACGAAATGGACAAAATTCTCTGCAAAGAAGCTTAGAGCAAATATAGCATTTATCTTGGAATTTTCCTTGATAGTTGGATGCTCATTAGAACCAAAATCATTTGATCAAAATATGAGTCAATAGCATGTTTAAATGAATTTTCAACAAAGGTAACTTCATAACTTGTAAGGTGATTATCTCCATCATAGATATCAGTTTCTGCAGCATCATGGATTCCTTGAACAAAAGACTCTTAAAGCTTTGTAAGCTCGCTATGGAAATCTTCTTCCGGTTAAGATTGAGATTCTTCCTTCTCATGAACATTGGAATTCTTTCTGCACGAAAAAATCTGATATGTTAAGCACAATATTATCAATAGAAAAATACTTATCTTCGGTAGTCTCTTGAAAGCAAAAGGGCTGCATTTGAACAAATTTTTCTTTTCGTGGCAGGGAAGCGCATAAGTCGATTCTAGCAGTGAATTGATCGAATGGAAGCTCTTCCAAATTCAAATCGAAAGCAAAGCAATCTTCTAAACCTGCATTATTAAACTCACACCACAAATCATCATTAGTTAATAAATCAGTAGAGTTGCAAGAGACTTCCTGCATTGATTTAGCTTCTAAGGCATCAAGTTCCGCAATTCTTTTTCGTATAACTCGTCAACGAATGCGCAAAACTCTTTTGCTGCAACGGTTTGTGGACGAAAACGAAAGGAATTTGATGAAGCCTTAGATTGAGAATTCCTTTGATGCTCTACAGGTGCTGGAAAATTCATTCCAACGTAGGGTTCATGTGAGTGGTCCATTAGCTTCGCCATAGCAAGTCTTCTAGAGACTCTTGAAACTTCATAGCCCTCCATCTTTGTTTTTTTCCTTTCCTTTTTATGAATTTCCTGAAAATAAGAAAGACTGAAATTAAATCAACTGAAAAGAAATGAAATAAAAGCTTAGACTGAAATTTCGTCTTAATGCTAGTGGTACAGCTGTTGCTTCCCCGACAATGGCGCCAGAAAACTTGATGGGGATTTAGTATTCGCCCAAAATATTCCTGCAAGCACACAAGCTCTCGCAGTAGTACTTAAGGATCAAATCCACATGGAGGCAAAGTGTACACAACAACAAAATCGATTCGACTTGAGCTAAGCAACAAATGATAGTTTTGGGTTTTTTAATCGATCGAATTAGATTATTCGTTTGATCGATTGGAAAGGTTTTTGGTTTATAAAACGAAAAACAAAATAAAAGAAAACAGTAAAGAAGCAAGTGTTGCAAATGTCGGGTTTGAGAGAATTCTCTAAGTTTCATGGATTAAACTATTTAGTTTTTATAGGCAGATAAAAATCTGGTTAAGTATTCAAGCCAGTCGTAAATTAATCTTCATATTTTCATAGTAGTGAATAAACATGTCTAATATCCTAATTCACACAGTAGTCACAAAGTGTAAACTAGGAAAGCAAGCCGCATAAGTTGTTTACCTATCATTTAATACTAGTTCTTATCATTCTCATCATATTGTCAAAATGAAGAGATCAATATATAACAAATTACATACGGTGTCAAATCTAAGCAATCATGTAATAAGTATAAATCCTACCTATCTGTCAAGCTATGTATATAACCTATTGAAAACTCATATTCCCAACAAAAGATCTACTCAAGAATGATAGCAAAAACCAAAGCAAAAGCAATAGAAAATGACATCATAAATAAATAGAAAAGGGTTTAGAAAAATTCTCCAAATTAGTAGACAAGGAGTATGAAATCTTCTCCCTTACAACAACAAGACAAAATTACAAAAGTATTTGGAAAAGAAATAAGAGCAAAGTGCTCTCTCTTGAGAGTTTTGGTGAAAGAGAGGCACACCCTTCTTCTGAGACGAAAATCTATTTATATAGAGGTTGTGGGTCGTCTAAGGGCTTCGGTGGAGTGATAAGAGAGAATCAGCTGAATATAATAAAAATATTTGATTTTATCTCTTCCGATCGATCGAATAAAGGCGTATTCGATCGAATGTATCCAACTGAATATTCTCTGACGCGTTTTGAAGCTTCTTGAATAAATCCGGTCCGAATCGATCGATTCCAACGGCATTCGATCGATTGGGCTCATGGGCTCTTCATGGGCTTCAGGAAAAATTTTTGGGCCTTGATCGATAGATCCAATATGGCAATCGATCGATCGCTCTTCCTTCGTGTTCTTCGACTGCTTCACATCGGGACTGCACAATATGTCTTTCGTAGAATCAGCATAATTCAAGATATAACAATTGGAATTGCTTCCTTACACTTGCATTGGAAAGCTGACTGCTTCATATATCATGTGTAAAAATCTCAGAGGAATATATGATGGGGAAGGTCTTCATCTAAGGCCAAACTTCTAGAGCGTGGAACTGATCCTCTTCACCAGTCTTCAGTATTAAGGGAATAACTTCTTGGTCGTTTGGACGAATGACTTGATTCCAAGACCATGTGACAACTGACTTATGTGGATTGATTGTCTTCAATTCTCACTTCAATCCAAAATGCACAACATATGGTGCTGAATTGCTGAACTTGAAGAATAATGCCCATTTATGACCTAAAAAGCCTTATTTCCACAAAACACTTTGAAAACATAAAATAATGAAAACCATCACTTTTATCTTGAAATCCTTTAGTTTTGTTGTGAAAAGAACATAAAACATATGGTAAAATATCACCCTATCAGCTTCTCAAAAAGGAGAGGAAAAGAGGACAAACTTCTTCCTTTGACAGCAAATCCAAAGTAGAATAAAATAAAACAATGGAAAAGAGACTCAACACTATTTCGCATGGATTCTAGTGAGCTTGTGAATTTCGTGTTGTTTCTCCTACTTGTGGCTTTTGTATTTATAGTGCAGAGGTCGTCTGCGAAGTTGAAAGAAATCAGGAATCAGATTCATGATAAGAATTCAAAAGTTTGGACTTATCTTCCCTGGATCAAACAAATAAGAGTGTGATTCGATCGAATATACTCCGAAAACGCGTCCTGCATATCTTTTGAATGTCTTCAACAGATCTCGATAATTTCAAAGTTGCAGCGGCCTTTATATTAGAATTTTCTCGAAGGTTTTAGTGATTATCCATAGTCATTTGATCAATTTCCTAGGAGATTCGATCGAATGGCCCTTCATCACTCTTGGGTTTCATATTGACATATCTTCAATAGTCTGGGTTTAACTCCTTGCTCATGAGCCAATATGACTTGATTCCAAGCCCATGCGATAGCTGGCTTAGGTGGCTTGGTTATCTTAAAACCTCATATCAATCCAAAATTGAACATCATCTTCGTTTGGGCCTAGACTTCTGATGCTGGATTGCTAAACTTGGTAAAAAAAATGCCAATTTATGACTTTTAAAGCCTTATTTTCACAAAAACACTTTGAAAGCACGAAAATGTGAAATTCTATAGTTTTATTCTTAAATCAAATGGTTTCATTAAGAAAAACATTGAAAATATGTGCTAAAAACAGTAAAATATCACCCTATCAAAGATCATCTATCACACTTTCGAACCAAACTACCAGATCTTTATAATTCTCATTTGAATTTATTTCTAGGAAAATTTCGTTCTCGAGGGTCAGGTCCAATCATTATTAAGTCAGTTTGACCATATGGTGTTGTGGTTCTTTTGAATCTCCAAGGACAAGAGTTCGTAGTAAATGGCCAGCAAATAAAGCATTACTTTGCTCATCCTAAAATACATGATGGACACATCGTTCGTTTAACGGTTCCACCATCCGTCTAAGCTCTAACCACAGTCATGCTAATGACTGAAGTTAAGCACTTAGTGGGAGGTAACCCATTGGTAAGTTTATTTAGTTTTGGTTTTATCTTTTATTGTTTCAGATTTTTCTTCTGATTTTTCAGAATATAAGACAAAAAGAGTCTGATTGTGGACATGTGCTGATCGACACCTTCTTAGTGTCGATCGACACCCCTGCGTAAATCAGGTAAGTACGTTGGATTTTATCTCTTTTCAATATTTTCATTCTTTTTTAACCTTAAGATTTTACACACTGAGACTGAGTTGTTCAAGTCCGAAAACTGATGTATTTTTCGTTGTTTTGTATTTGAATTAAATTTTTTTATTTAAGTCATTTTATTGAGTCAAAGTAAGTTGGAAAATATGATCCTTGCTTAGTTTATTTGATTATTTCTATTACAGCTAAGTGACCCTCATTGCATGACTAATTTCAGACTAATGATTTTAGGCAATATGGTAGTTTTAAGTTTGTAATTAGTTTTTAGGTAGTTTTGAGTATATAATTAGTTTTTAGATTGTTTCCTTTTTTTCCTATGTTAATTTTCTATTATGTCCAATTGATTGATAGGATTTAGAATAGAAACCTAATCATTTTGGTTTAGTAGTCATAATACATTCTGATTTATTATATATTTAGGATTTTAGAAACAACTAGACTTACAAAATTAAAAACAGAATATTTTATAAGATTCATATCAAATATTGTGGATCATCAAACTCGATGGTGGATGATAATCAAACGGGATGGTGGATGATTATTTTTACCTTCATCCACCATTGAGTTTAAGGATCACCCACCATCCAATACTTAAAATTGGATGGTGGACGATCCCTAGATTGGACGGTGGATGATCAATAAGTATTATGGATGGTGGATGACCAAAAAACTTGATGGTGGATGAAGAGAATATCAACCATGAAGCGTGTATAAGTTTTTATTTTTTACTTTCAGTAATTTGAAGAAAGAGTGTTGTAAGACCTATACGTAATTTAAGGAATAAAAATATGAGAATTATGGAAAAATTCACAAAAATGCTAATTTGATGAGATGAGATAATAAATTGGAAGAACCATGGATGAATTGGGAAAAAGTTCCCTTTTTCTGTTTTGTGTTTATTGCGTATGTTTTCAAAATTTTGGTTTAATAAATTTGGTTTATTATTGGTTTGAGTTACTTACAAACGGTTTAGTTTGACCATTTAACAAAAAATTATTAATACCAATTAAAGGTTAAGAGGGTCATTTTATTAGAGTAAACTACCAAATCAGCAAAAAAAAACTAAAAGCTACTATTTTAGCAAATTATAAACTCAAAAACTACCCTATTGACCATTTTTTCAAAATTCAAAGGCCAATTAGTAAACCAAAGACCATGCCTAGTTTCAGAATTAATGTTCAAGGGCTTGATTCCTCATTCATATGTGATAAATTAATAAAAAAATAAAGGTACTACTCCCTTAAATTACAAGTATTCAAAACAAAATATGAGATTATTTTCTATGGTAAATGGTTAGAAAAATTTCCAACGATCACATTATTTTATCCATAGAATAAAAGAGGGCAGAGAAAAAATGCTTCTTAAGACACCATTATTCATTATTTGAAGAGATAATAATTTTCTAAGAAGGGTGAAAAAGTAGAATGGAAAAATAGACAAGTCTGGGGAGTACAATGGTTGTATGGATGGTTTATCAAGGTATAGTATGGGAACAAATCTAGAAGGTCCTTGGCATTATGATAAAAATGAGACAATCGATGATAATGAATGGAGTAAGTGGTTGCCGTGTTTTTGAATTTGGAATGCTAAAGAAATCTAAGGAGAAGTACATGCATGGTGGTCAAGTTTGGTTAGTCATGTCATTGTGTGGATTATTAAGTTGAAAAGATCCATTTCGATTTTCTAAGGAAGGTAAGTTTCTGTATTTTCAATCCTCTTTCATATTTTTCACATTCTTAGTTTATATTTTGCCTAAGGGCAAGAAAAAGCTAAGTCTGGGAGAGTTGACATATCATGGTTTTTACCCATTTTTAACGATGATATTTTTTATTTTCTCAAGTCTTATTTATATTTTTAGAGCACAAATGAGTCAATATAGGTTAAAAGATGAGTTTGGAGATTACAAACCACCCTATCTTTACGAGAATAAATGAATTTCTTATCTATCTTTGTTTTCCTTCCTTTTGACCTAGGTTCGCTCACGATTCGTGTACGCCTTGACAGAGGGCTGCCCCTCATTAGGTTAATTTTTGCGAGCTTGGTCCATCATCGTGTCATCGTGGATCAGCTCGGTCCTAGGGATTACGCGTAGCTAAGGTCGGCCAATGAAATGATGTTTAGGTTGGTTCGACCCGTAATGCGACGACTGGAATCGACTCGGTTAAAAATCGAGAACTCGGATAGGCCCACGATCACGTTGATCTTGGATCACCCATGAGTATGCAAGCTTCGATCTGGCTCTGGTTGGATCGTGGCACTTCCTCCGGCTCGGGTCGGATCCACTCGCTTCCTCCGGCTCCGGTCAGATTGTTTCATCCGGCTCGGGTCGGATCAATTCTCGTGAGCTTCGTATTTATTTGAGTTGGTTCATAGTTTCTGCATTGGACCAGAAGGCGCTTCAATCGATCGTTCAGCTCATATTGTCGATCGATCATTCACCTTGTTGCTTAGCTCGAGTGATCTCGAACGTGTACTACTGCGAGACCTATGAGCTTGCATGACATATTATGGGTGAAAACTAAATCCTCATCATTCCTCTAAACTAGTCATACATGAATTTAAGAGATTCGTCTGAACAACGAGTTGCTATTTAATCCCAACAATGCTAATAGTGTTTTCTTTAATAAATTCTTTCTTGTACAAATTTACTATATTAAATTATTTTATTATATCATCTTCTTAACAGTCTTTAAGTATACACTGAATCCAGTTCAGAGGATTCTTTAGATTATTTGCTTGGGGTCACATGACAACATTTTAGTTATTTTTTGCAAAAACATTTTTTAGAAAATATAAGTAAGCAAAAAGAAATAAAAAATGACGTAATAGCAAATGAACAAAATGATCATGCTTGGATTATTTCTATGTTAGGTAGTTGGTATTTTTTACCATCTTATTTATAGAACGAGAAAAAATGAAAAAAAGAAAAATTAAAGGAAAACGTTCAAGACAGAAAAAGACCAACACAAGTGATCTTCGTGTGAGCCTTAGTGAGAAACTACCATAACATTTGAGACTTTGAAACCTCCACAAGTGTGTGTCAGATTTGCAGGAAAAAAAAAATTCTAATTGGTAGTATAATAGAACATATAAAAAATTATATTTATCTACTTCGCGGTAATTTTTTTGGAATTTCTACCACTGGTAGTTAGTAATTTGACCCTCTTTTTCCTAGAGCAAGAAAAAGTGAAAAAGAAAAAGATTAGAGGGAAATATACTAAAACAAGGAAAGACCAAAACAAGTGACCTTCGTGTAAGGTGTTTCTTAGTTAGGAACAACCGAAACGTGTGAGACTTCTCTACACCTCTGAAGGTGTACGTCAGATTTGGAAATAAAAACCTAACCGACAGTATAATAGTCTAGAACACAAAAACAAATTTATATTTATTCAGTTCGTCTCAAATTTTTAGGAATATCTACGTTTGGTAGTTAGTAATTTGACCATATGTTTTCTAGAGCGAGAAAAAGTGAAAACGAGAAAGATTAAAGGAAAAGATACTAAAAAGGAAAAGACTAAAATATATAATCTTTGTGTGAGCTATTTCTAATTAGGGAACCACCAGAACGTGTGAGATTTGTACACCTCCACACATGTTTGTCATATTCGGAAATAAAAACCCTAATCGACAATATAATTATCTAAAACATAAATATTGTATCTTTTCAGGCTGCCACAACTTTTTAGAACTTCTTTTAAAGCTGCAAAGCGTTAAATCTTGATTTAGTAAAATATAATTTTAAAAAAATCATCTTAGAAAAATAAAAGTCTGCATCATAAAATTAGGAAGTCTTTTAACCAATTATCCCTAAGCCAAAAAAGAATGTTTAGAGCTTTTGGGAATAAAGTGATTAACACAATTTTATCTTTCTTTCTTATTAAATACCCTACTTTTATTTTATTTTCAAATTTACAGGATAACTCTTATTCTCTCTTTAGTATATTTTAAAACCTAAGATATTTTTGTTAGTGCAAGCCAAAATTTCAACGAAAGATCTTGTAATATATAATACAGTTGTTTTCATTGGTTTGTAAACAATTGTTTTCTTGTGAATTTCGTTCGTACTTGTAATATATAATACAATTGTTTTCATTGGTTTGTAAAACTCAAATTTAACCTTATATTAGTAGACCAGTTCATTTATATATATATAAGAGTAAACATTACAAGAGAAATTGCGTTTCGTTTTTAATGTCGGGCAAGGATTAATAATTTAAAGCCGCGACACAAGATTACAACTTATTCACCAAAACACAGAACACCTCCATGACGCCCATCTATGATCTTCATATAACTGTAATATTTAACCATCTGAGGATATGCAAAATGCATTTCTTTTTTATATATAAAAGAAAAAAAGATGACCACCATCAAGAATCATCATGAGCCCGTTGATCGATCTGATCTAGTAGAAGTCATCGAGAGAGATATTCTCAACGGAGCCAAAACCCTCGAATGATCCGAACTTGGAGCCATAATTATGAGTGCCTAAAAAATCGAGAGGAGTGTCGTTGGAGGTTAGAGCCGTGGTGTCGTAGACGAAGGATGGGGTGGTGATTGCAGCCGTTGTGACGTCATCGATTACTGGATAGGAGTAAGAACATTTTCCACTGTTGTAAAAATGATTATAGTCTTGGAGGAGAAGATCGTTTTCAATCCTTGTTAAGTTCGTGTAAACGTCGTCTTCTTCTTCAACGATAGCTATATCTTCTTCTTGTTCTTCTTCTTCTTCTTCTTGTTCTTCTTCTGATGCCTTTCGTGCCTGTATCACCTGAATGACATTATAAAAAATAAAGTTAGGCATATAAGATTACATGTATTGGTTATGATTTTGGATTAACGTGGGACGTACGTAGTTGTGAGAATAGAGATCTTGGTGGACCATGATGAAGTCACCTACTTGCAAGCCATGAGCATTCACAAAGTCCCCTGGAAATAAAATCAACCAATGATTCGATTTGCTTAACGAAGAAAAAAATATTCAGAAGGGGGGGGGGGGGTTACCTGTGTTTTCTAGCACGTACATTCTGCTATTGTTGTTTGGCCAATACCTAAAGATCACAAAATTAAAAAGGCCAAGTCTCGAGAAATATTTTCTTGTAACTGATCGATGATATATACAGTCCATCACAGATGCAGATTGAAAGCTTTTCAACTAGTTAAAGATTATGTATCGATCAACCAAGAATTTCGATATTTTTTTCAGATAATTAAAAAACTTATTAGTTGATTCTCGATTAGTTTAGGATAAATACCTATACTTGAAGATCCAAACGTGACGACCATCCAAATCTTCCATAGTTATAGGCATCCCTTCCTTGGATTCCAATGCCGGCAAGTGAGCCTCAGCTGCTTTCTGGATCATCATCATCAACATTCAACATCTACCATCATTATATTCGTAACCAAAATCAATGTTATACCTTGGGGAGTATCATTCGGCGGAGAGAGCTGACATCACTGTTCTTCAATTCTTTTTGGAATAGGAATCTTAGCCTTCTTGTATCTATTTTCTGTCAACATCATAATTACACTATACAATGAATCCTCAAGAAACAAACAAAAAAATTAATCTAGTATATTTTATTAGATCTAAAGAGAATCATACAATTTTTTGGTAAAATAAATAATAATAATATTAGGAGGGAGTTTGAAGAGAAAAAAANAAAAAAAGGAGAGGCTTACACGTGCGGGAGGAGGACTTGGCACGTGGGGAGGCAAAGGAGGAAAAGAGAGAAGGTTGAAGGAAGAAGACGATCGTCTCTGTCTAGGCATCCTTCTCTTCTTCCAGTTAACGCCCAGAAGAGGCACAGACGCCGATAAACCATGATGATGATGATCATGACCCGACCCGAATCCAAACCCCGAATGTTCAACACTTGCCTTTAAACTAGAGGCCTTGGTTTCCACAGCTTTATCCATCTCAATTGGTTGCCTAGTAAAAAGGAAGTGCTAGAAAACAGTGTGTGAAGGAAAAAAGAACAAATGGTGGATGGCTTTGGGTTTCAGAGATAGAGAGAGAGAGACTGTGCGTATTGTGCAGATCGAAACAGTGGCTTAAAATGGACGCTGGGCAATCAGAGATTTGGGTTTTTCTAAAACAAAGTTTTGGGTTTTCTTAAAGTTTTTACTATTTATGGTAAGGAGTGACATTTGTAGAGCTCACATTCATGATCTAGGGTTTTGGAGAAGGTGATTTAAAAGGTGTTCAAAATCTAAATGGATCGATGATAGTAACAGACCCATATCTACTGTCACTTAATGATTTCTTTAATTTTGTTTTTAACTCAACCATGGTTTCTAAGCAGGTTAAGTTCAAAGGAGGAACCAAGAGGATGCAGACGAGTGGAACGTGAATGGTGAACAGGTGTTGCAAAAGTTCTGTTTCTCCCTCTTTTCCAGAATTCAATGGCGTCTTCCTTCACATCTTCCCTCTCTCTCTCTACAACATTAAACTCTCCTTTAAGTAAGTCAATATATATTACGTTTACTACTTTACTCTCTCTCTATACGTAGTGCTCAACATGTGATATATAGTATGTATTATAC
>OVAP01006227.1:0-12033 GCA_900406295.1 Aurinia saxatilis
ATCAATCTAGTTTTAGCATTACAACATTCATAAGGAGGAAGCCTATTCCAAAGATCTACCTATTTACATCAAGTTACTAACCTAACAATGCATGATTTTCCTAGATCTAACAACCTGACTACTCACACATAAATGCATTAACAATAAAACCAGATGTAATGAAGAACATGATCAAGAACAAAAATAAACTGAATAATACTCTATTAAAAACGAAAATTATAAAAGATAAAGGTTTATGAACACTTCTCAACAATGGTAAATGACTGAAGTGAAAGGCAATGAACTAGTCTTCAAGAGTCTCCAAGCAACAAGAACCAAAATCTTGAGGAAATGAAGAACAAAAGAGTTTTAAAAAGCAAAAGAGAAATATCTATCAAGGGAGGCTGTTCTGGGGCAGAGAGGCTGTAAAACTAGGGTGGAACCCGTGCACAATGATGGAAAAATCCTTTTATATAGTTAGAAAACGCGTCGATTCCTGTTTCCATTTTTGCAGTCGGTAGGGTCGAAACGATCGTTCTGAGAGTGGAACGATCTTTCTGTTATTGAATGTCGGGAACGATCGTTCCGAGCTCGATTTTCGACTCCATGCTTCATTCTTCTTCATATCCTGCTCATTTATTTCCTATTCATGTTCCCAAGCCTTTGCTCCATTATTCCATGATCTAGACCTGAAAAAGACTCAAACTCGAAAAGTACTAAGAAAACAAGGGTTAAAATGTGTTAAAAATGCGATACATCAATACCCATCAATCATCGATCGATACAAGCTCAAGCGTCGATTCGACACCACGCTGATGTCGATCGACACCCTACGGACTTCATCAGTTAAAAATAGTTCTTATTTTATGAAGTTTGCCTATTAGTTTTCTAGGTTATATTTTTTTTCTCAATGTCGTGTTGTAACCTATAAATACATTATACGACCATTGATTAGGTAATTTCTTTTTACACAGCTTTTGTTTTCAGTTGTTTTGCGGCTTTTGTTCTTAAACAGCTTTGGTAATCTCAGAAATATTGAATAATACATATTTTTATGATCATTATGTGATTTTTAATTATGGCTGAGTAGTTTAATAGTTAGGTTTTAGGGTTTTCATAAAGGATCATCAATCCAATGTCCCATTCATTGGATACTAGTTATATGTCAATTCCTAAGCCTAAGACCTTTTACTATCTCTTAACGTGCTTTAATTTTACCTTTCAATCTCTCCAAACAAACAAAAAACCCCAATCTTTTGCCACTTTAATTCTTAGCTAATTTAGATTTCAAAATTTATAGTCATCTTTCATCCTTGAGTTTGACCTTGGACCATACTACAACAACTAGTTTGTTGTCAGTTTATAGAAATAAATTAATTGGTTGTGTCCCCACCACCAACATCAACCGTCAAACTAAACTTATAAGATTATAAACAGTGTTTAAATCATGATAATCAATGTTTTTCACTTAACATAAGGACATAAAATCTTAATCATGTTCCCATTGTGTAGGGCGAATGATTGGTTTATCGCCTGGGTCAAAAATCGTTGAAGATGTTCTATAAATTTTCTTGTCACTTTACCGGTATATGAATCACGGAGGTTGTATATCTATGCCCGAATTGTATACACCTCATGTTACAAAGACTTAGTTATCGACTTGTCTCTGATAAATATAAGATTTATAGAGTGTTTTGAGGAATGAAATCCTTTTGTGCATAGGTTTCGGATGTTGTTATTGTAATTTTTGTCTCTCCCATTGTTCGTTATTTTATAGAATATCAACAAATCTAGATAATCGTTTGCGACCACCATTTGTCACTCGTTTACTAACAAATTAAATTGCGAGATTTTTGCTACAGATTTCTTACTACGTTGCAACCAAAGTATAACTAGCAAAACTCGTTATACATCATTGTAAACATGCTTTACATACCTACATAATTTGCTCGCAAAATAATCGCAAACTCTGAGAATAAATTGGCTAGCATGGTAATCGCATATTCACGACGAATTACATAAGAGGACTACACTCGTTGCAAATTTCTCGCATGATGATCACTAATTGTGATATATTTGAGACGACGGACCGCCATGTTAATTTGCTACTACTTTGCGACGATCATCGCAAAGTCGTAGGAAATTACCAGGAAATTTACAATTAAAAATAATTTAAAAATTTTGTATGATAGGAAATTTTTGCAGAAAAGAATGGAAAATATTGTATATCCCTTACTAATTATTTGCGAAGCATAATTATTGAAAAAAATTTAGGTGTAGTTTCCTCGTAAAAAATCAGTATATTTTAATGCTACTGTCAAATGTTACATCAGCAAGCTCCGCTCCAAAATAGAAAATATGAAAAGTAAATCACTTCAAAATTAGGTTTCACAAAGAAATCTCTAATTTTCTAGGACTCTCCGGTAGGGGTGGCCAATCCAAACAACTTGACTTGAACCGACTTGAATTGACTTGAAAAAACATTGATTAATCAAGTTATGAGTTCGTATGAAAGCCCATTTAAGCATAATAATATATAGCAATTTGGGTTTAAGTTGTTTGTTTGGTCATTGGATAACTAAATAATCCAAATAAAACCCAAATCATTACATAAACTATTAAATATTATATTACAAATTAGCAAACATAAATGAAATTATTACCTAAATCAAAACAAGTATTTTTTAGCAGTAAATCATTTTATAAATGTAAAAATTACATAATTTTACTAGTCACCTAATGGTAAGTTAATTGTTTTTAGTATAAAGTCTAAAACCTAATCACTTATTCTTTACAAAGTCTCTATTCTCTATGTATTGGTCTCATACATGCACACAACAACCGAAACCAAATTTAAAATTAAATAATCCAAATAAAACTTAGTTTTAGGTTTACTTCGTTCAAATTATGTAAGATCCAAACAAACTTGATCAAAAACTGGAAAAGCTTGATCCAAATTTCAGTTGGATTCATTGTGGTCATACATTTCTCAATCCAAAGAAGTTAGACTTGAACCAAAACTTGAAAGAATTGATCCATAACTTGGATTGGCGACCCCTACTCTCCGTGATTGAAAGAAATTAGGGGGGTTATTAAGAGATGGATTTTAAAGATTTTTAAAATTTGTAGAATTTTTTGTTATTGGTTCAAGGATTCTTAAATTCTTTGTAAAATCCTTTGTTATTGGTTCCATGATTTAAAATCCCACTTAAAATCTCTTGTTATTCGAAAAGTTTAGTAATCATTGATTATGTAGTTCTTTTAAAATCTTTGGTTATTGGAACTGAGATTCTCTATCAATTTACTCAGGAAACACAACTTTGAGAATACCATAGATATACATAAGATTTTAGAAACCCACAATAAAAAAGAACACATATATCAACCTAAGTTAACAAAAGCTCATTATCATTATCATTAACAACAACAACCTAATGAATCATATATTCACGAAATCTCATTATCAATATCATTAAGCTCATATGATAAATGACGAAAGCTTCAATAACAAGAGCTCATATGATGAACGACGAAAGCTTCAATAACAAGAGCTCATATGATGAATGATGAAAGCTCAATCTAGCTAATCATATCACCCATTGTAATCTTATCGAAGAGCTAATCATTAGTAATTGTGTGACACAATTGTTCTCACAATAATACAAACATTTAAAAAAAAATGCAGAGAGACGAGTCAAACATGGTGGCTGGAGAAGAACAATCATTACCAAATAACAAAATTAAACTAACATGTAACACACAAAACATCAAACATAATATAAAAACTTATGAAACCTATAGAATAATGATAAAACAGATATAGTACTTATGGTGGTTGAGGAAAAAAATGATGACAAACAGTATGGTCTGTGATATAAATCTTACGAAACAAATGGTTAAAGGTTATATATCACATAAAAAATTAATGTTTTGAAATTTTCTAGACTAACATATATTCCCTAAAGAGTGTCGTTTTAGACTTATTTTTTTTGTTTCAGAAAGAGTGTCGTTTTTATTTTTCAATACAATTTTTAATGTTAAATTCCTACTTTAACCTCAAAATAAAGAAGAATATGAAAAGACAACTTATTATTTAGGGGTATAACAGGACTTTTAATATGTTTTATTAATTTGTGTGCAAAATGTCAAAACGACACTCTTTAAGAAACGGAGAGACTATAATATTTTTTTATTGAAATCTTTTTACTAGAAAGAAAAAGAAAATACAAATAAAAAATAATTAATAATCCTTAAGAATCCATATAAATATTTGATAAAAAGTTTTGAAATCAGTTTGAATTCATTAGGAGTTTTGGAATATCTATATTTTAAAGAATTCTAAAAATCTACACAGATCCTATTCCCAATAACAGCCCACTAAACACACAACAAATCGTGTTTTCAATTTCGATCAAAGATCTGTCGTTCAACAAGAGCACGTATATTAAGGATTGTCGCACGGTTTGCTATCGAAAACCATACGATTTAGCCTAGAGCCGAGTCAACAAAGAAAGAACAGATTCGGGTTTGCAAAGCTATTTAGAATCAGTGACATCGAAATCTTCGTTCGTCAATGTCATCGTCTCTAGCTGCATCGATGGTGAAGAAGAAGGTATGACTATTGTGGATTCGAGCGGACAGAGTTCTAGAAGCTCCATTCTGAAGAAATCGCCAATCGAATCAAATCCCAGCCTGCTTCGGTCATGGCTTTTTTTGTGGACGGAGAGACAAAGAAGATCATCCTCGTCTTTGATTCAATCCAAATTAACATTTTCCATGGACCCTTTTTCTGTTATGCATAGAATTTATCAGGTGGGATCGTGTTTCTTAAGGACTTGCTTTTTAGAGGTGTTCCAGTTAATTCTCAAAGACTCTGGCACGTCATTAGATTGTCCATAAAAACTGTACTTCCTACAAACCTTAATAATGTTTCTCTAATGATGCAGTCGAATACTGAGAACTGAGACTGAAGGTGGTATCACAACTTTCCTATTTGCAGTGGCAGCGAATTCCCTAGCATGCTTAGAATTGTTTGACATTTTCCTAATCTTTAATGGTGTGTTGGTTTTGTTGGTAAACATCTTAAATCAAACTAACAAAGAAAAACAATCTTGGTTCCTGTTTACAATTACAGGCATGTGCCAAAACTAATGTTTTTGCTGTTTACTGTTGTTGTCCTCCCATGTTTGCTTAAGCTTAATTGCCCTACTGTGTATTAGGTGTCTGGAGCCATCTCTATGTTTTACAAAAATAATGCTTATTTGCTTGCAGGGTTTACGTAAACTGAATCTATCCAGAACAGATGGATTAGATGGAAGCATTTTAAGGTTCGTGTTGTAAGAGAAAACATTAATAATGATATATATCTTCCACTAACTATTTTTTTATTACCAAAGTTTCTTATGGTACGGATGTTAAACATTGCTAGAGACTCTATTGGTTAGAAATTGTCTCCATGTTGAGAGAATACGTTTTGTGTAAAAGTAGAACCTGCAAATGATGCAGGCTATTGGTGGAGTCGACTCGCAAGGATCTGTTGGACATAGAGTTACGAGATCTTTCAGTTTCTTTCCTCTCTTTTCTTCTCTTAACGCTTGCTGCTTTTTAAGTTATTGCAAATACGCGAGCTATGATATTTTTTATTACTGGAAATGGATTTAATTACTAAAAGACAACAAAGTGGATGATCTGAATTTCTATAAATTGTGAAATATGGCTTCTTTGTCTGATCCTCAAGCTTAAATGATTAAAATTGATTTGCTTCAAGTATTCTTTTTCTTTTTGTAGCTCAAGGAAATCAGCGTTGGCATCTCTCAAGTCTAGACACAAGAAATTTGCTTCAAGGCATGCAAGGGAATTGAAGCTGACGATTGAAAGCAGAGAAAACTGTACGTCACTTCTGAACAGGGTAGATGAAGTGTTGAAAGCTATAGCTGATTCTGAATCAATGAAAACGGTTGTTGCTGCAGCTTTGGTTTGTAAAGAGATTCAGGATGAGACCGCTAGAATCACAGGGAAGAGTAAACAGATATCTCCAGTTTCGGTTGGCCTGAGCATCTTTATTCTAATGTGTAGCTTATACTGAGAAAACCTTTCAAAGCAAATGTTATGTGTGCATAAGATACATGGCTCTAAACTGGATATTTTAAAGGTTTATCATTTTACAATTTCAAGCGTTTATACTGCAGAAGAAAGGAGATTTAAAAGTGGTTTTGAATCTAGAGCTCGAACAAATTAATAACAGAATTAATGATCAAGGTATCTACTCTCTTCAATCTAATATCTCTAAGCCTCCTCTTCATCTCCTCAAGTTCTACTGCGGTGACAGATTAGGATCGCTTCATGGTTTGTTCTATTCCTGTTTTTTGTGTCTTTTGTCTGGTTTTTGTGTTAATGATTCATTAAAAATTGTTTTTATTTTTCTGGTGGTTGTAGATGTTAATAAAATCTTGACAGAACTAGATTTTACAATCCAAAGGGTCAAAGTTATGACAACACTATTTGAAGTGACCTGCTCTGATATGCGTTAATGAAAGCATTACACTGCACTTCTCTCGGGGGCTCTAAATGTACCAATGGTTTTTACCGGGCATTCTCTTGGTCGTGATAAGCTAGAGCAACTCCTGAAACAAGGGCGACCGAAAGAAGAGATAAATTCTAACTACAAAATTATGAGATGGATTGAAGGAGAGGAGCTATGCCTTGATGCCTTGATGCCTCTGAAATTATTATCACAAGTGCAAGACAAGAGATAGAAGAGCAATGGCCTCTTTATGATATGGTTTTGATCGAGTTTTGGAGCGAAAACTTAGAGCTAGGATGAAAAGGGGTCGGAGCTGTCATGGCAGGTTTATGCCTCTCATGGTTGTAAGTATCATTTCATTGTCCTTTCTTCTAAGTTCCTGTTTGCCATGGGAAATGTGAAGTCTTTTTTTTCAAACACGTCTATGTGATGATGGGTAGCTTTTTGGTGTTAATCTAGGTAATTCCCCAGGAAGTTTAATCACATTGTACCAGATGACGTGGGTGCAGACGGGGAAGGAGCACGAAATGGTGAAAATCCACAATTTTCTAATCCACCAATTTGGTATGAGTTTATTAAATCTTTCGAACGGTCTAATATTTTTCCATGAGAAATTCTCTAGGATACCATTAATAGAGGTTTTGTAGACACTTCTAATATTAGGGTTGAAAAGTTTCAAAGATATACCCTTCCATATGTACGAAGACTTCACTAACCTTACTCTATTTTATAACTAAAAAATATTTAAATAAAAAATATATATTTTCTCCTCTTTACATCGACGATGACTGCAAAAAGTGAGTTCGGCGATTGCAAACAATAAGTTCCGATGTGAGTTCAGACGATTTAAGAGTTCCGACGACGATTCACAATTACGACGATAATTCACAATTCCGACGAGTTTTCCGGTGAGTTTTATGTGATGACAATAGATTTATGTAGTTTCAAGTGATGACTTATGTGAAATGGTGATTTTTGTGAGATCTAGTTTCTTCTCTTTTGAATAATGAGATCTAGCTTCAATATGAAGAGAATAGACGATCATACATTCAATGTTTCACCGGAAAATTTTCGTGAGATCTAGCTTTCTGAGATCTAGCTTTTAAATTTTATCTTCATTAAAGTTGTTTAACTATGATGGTGTAGAGTTTAGCATTGATTTTCCCCAATGATTTTACAACTAATTGCAGGTTTTGGTTGATTATCGCATGAAATCTTGTTGATTTAAGTAGTCATGTTGTACGACTGTTTTAGTAAGGCCTTCTTGAATGTCATGTATGTCATGTGTATGAACTAGTTGCAGGTTTATTCACATCTTTAACCTAATTATTCATCAAATTTGGTCCATAGTTTCATCTAATATACTTTTTATGTGTATTTTTTGTGGTTTTGAATCTCGCCTGAAATAAATCTTGTAGGATTAGATAATGTTTACTGTTGTTTTAGGAATGTCTTCCTTAATGTACAAGACATCAATGAAACTTTGCAAAAACACTTTATCTGATATCTAGCTAATCCTATGAAGCTGAAAGATGACATTTATCATTGTTGTAATCATATAAACTCTCTATCTTTGGTTTAGGAAGGTCTTCCTAAATGTATAAGAGATGAGTGAAACTTTATAAAAAATACTTTATCTGATATCTAGCTAGTTATATACACTTACTATGAAGCTGAAAGATGACATTCATCTCAAAATGATGTTCAATGAAACTAATGTTAACAGATTCAATGATTTTTTCGTAGATTGATAACTTATGTGAGATAAAATCATATTGTAGTTCTTGAGATATATTGGGATTAACATTTTTCAATGATTTTTTTCCCTTTTCCAGAGAAGTATGTTTGAACTTTATTATATTTATGGAGAGTGACAAGTATGATAGTCTACAATGAATTTTCTTAGTTGATACAAAAAGAGAAGCATCACTTTTTGAGGTGGATGAGGAAAATAAGCTTTTGGCGGTTTTTCAGCTATGTGTAAAGAAAAAGTAGAAATCAGTGAGATCACTTTGTGTTCTATTGTTAAATCTTGTACCTCTCTCAAAATTTTGCAGCAAGAGAAGAAAATCAATGATTTACGAAGACCTCATTAAATTAATTTAAAATATCTCATGTTACCTTTATAAAAGAGAAAGAAAGAGTAGACACTTAATAAGTGTTAAATACATGTTTTAGTCAGACTTTCCTAAACTATTAGAAACTCAAGTTATATGCATACACACATAAAAAACGTACACAAAAACTAAACCTGGATCACCATGAAATACATATCAAGTGAAAGAAAAAGGTAGATGTTAACAACTAACAAGTGTTAAATGTAGGCTTAGGAATGTCTTCCAAAACTCTAATAAACTCAAATTATATGCATACACACATCAAGTGTCAAATGCATGTTTTAGGAAGGCCTTCCTAAACTAAACTAAGAAAAACTCAACATACACACAACAAAAGATTCAAAACCGTATACAAAAACCAGATTGGGATCACCATGATACACATATCAAGTGTATACAACACAATACACGTACATATACCACCAAAACCATATGCACTCAAGTCACGCGGATGAATCCATATCACGAAACCAATAGTTTGATCGACTAACCTCTTAAGCGAAGAAATGAGACTCAGATTCGCGAATATGACGGAAGAAGAAGACTAAGAAGGTGGTGGTGGTGGTTTATGTTGAATTGGTGGTGGTCTCGAAACGACCGTGTTGGTGCAATCCGCAAGTGGTTTTTCTCTTCGAGAAGATTCCGGTGAGAAGTTCTGACAATGAGAAAAGAGTTCTCACGAAGAAGCGGAGAAGAAATTGAGGTTCTGCGATTTGTTAATATTTGCCCATTTTGTTGTTGTTTTTTATTTATTTTAAGTTAGGTCAAATTAAATAAAGATCATTTTGGTCCTTTTATTGTTAAATGATGGTATTTAAGCAACTTTTCTTCCTTAGATCGTATTCAAGGAAGTTGTTTTGTGTTTACTGGTATTTTAGAGATTGTCCATTTTTCCATTCATCACATGTTTATGTATTAAACTACACTTCTTTCACTACCTTTGCATTTACTCTAAACTATGCACTTGGGGCTATAAACTTTCACTACCTTTCAATATACACATGAAGCTTTTGTTAGTCATTTTCTTAAGACATTGATTACTTGCTTTCGTCTTCAGAGTTTTTTTTTTTTTTTTTAAATGATTTTGGTTTATATGTTGATCTTTTCTTTAAAATATAAATGAACACATGCATCATCCAAATCAATAATGATGCATAATACAATTTGATGAATTAGAATTTTTGAACTATAAAACATTTGATACATAATTGTTTTATAACATTCATTTAGACCTAAAACAAGTGAAAATAAACATAAGTAATGATTAACTAAGATAACAATACATTATTACAATATAACATAGCATAGATATAAGAAATATATTATAGCCCGTACATGGTTTGAGTTTACCCCAATACTAGATTTTGTGCACGCACATAGTGCGGACAGATATATTTGTGATATAAACGATTTTAAAATTTGTAAAGAATAATTCTGAAATAAATTCGAAAGATATGGTGTTGTGTTCAAAATGAACGAGAGGAAATGAAAACATTATACTAATCAAAAGACTAAATAACATTTTGAAACATTTCTTTGTATACAACGTTTGTAGTCTTTGTCTGGAACTTGCCGTTGTCATCTGTGATGAGCACCTTCAGACCAGCTCGAGACTTGACTATGGAGAAAATAACATGTAATTGTCCATGAGAGAATACAAGTTTTTGTAAAAGCAAACATACTTTCTCGAGTGATTGACCTTGGCTATTATTTATTGTCATTGCCAACCATTATTACTATTATTATTGTTATGTAGCCTCATTATTATTATTATTATTATTATTATTATTATTATTATTATTATTATTATTATTATTATTACTATTATTACTAACATAAAAAATTGTAAAAAATAATAAGAAAACGCAAAAATTCTAACAAAATTAATGTTATTATTGTAGCAAAATAATAAAAAGAATTATTTTAATGCATAGTTCTCCAAAACATATACAAATAAGTATCAAATACTTCTAACTTCTTACAATTTATATATTTTTCATAAATAATAAAATTTTAGAAATATTGTTTATTATGATTTAAGCTCGTTCTGCATATTTAATTTTTATTCTCCTTTTTGTATTAATGAATGTGAATATATATGAGAGTATATGAGTGTATAATTTTTACAAAAAAATAAAAATACACGTCATTATATTTTAATAATAAAAAATATTTTTCTTAAATATGCTTTGTCTCTTTTCTTAGGTATTGTTCTCTGTTTTCACAAGTATGCTATATTTTTCCCTTTGAGCTTGTAACTGTCGATATACAACTATTTTTTCCTACGCCACACCATCAAACTTCACCAGTGGAGTAGGAAGAAGCCTGGAACATATATAGCTTCACATTACCAAACATATATGACACATGAATAACTTAAATCAGAGAAAATAAGCAACGATGTAACTTAATTAACAACTTGTGAAAGACAGTTTAATAAACATTTTAATGTAACTTAACAACTTGTGAAAGACAATTTAATAAACATTTGAAGTCGTCAGCAACAACAGCAATTGATTCCCCCCGACTAAATTGAACATTTGAATCCAATTTCTAAAACAACAAAAGACACTTTTTATCGTAGTAAACAAATGCTCTAGGGTCACTTGACTTTGCTTTGTTGATAAGCTTCAACATTAACTTGCTGTCCAATTTATCCATAAACAAGTCGGTTTAGGATAATGGAAATAATGTGTTTTCCATTTAGGATTGGGAAGTTGTCTAATTCTAAGAAAAGGCAAATAGCAAAGTTGTGCTAGCCTATAAATACTATTGATTGAGTTGTGATCAAAGTATTGAGACTTGGAGTTTAGTTTTGAGTTATTTTCTAAACCTAATAAGAAGAGTAAGTTCTTGTTAATCCAAAGTCTTATTAACTTTATTTGGTATCAGAGCAAACTAGGTTAAACGATCCTTACAAACCTCGTAACCAAGCTATGGCTAACGAAGACACGAACCGATCGAAGGAAGCTGCTCCTACTTCTTCGATCCAATGCCCCATGCTAACGTCTACGAACTATACGGTATGGGCCATACGGATGCAAGTGGTGTTGCGAATCGATAAGGTGTGGGAGACAATTGATCTGGGTTCAACCGTCTCCGAGAAGAACGATGTCGCAAGTGGACTGCTGTTCCAATCAATCTCGGAGGCTATGATCTTACAAGTTGGTGAGCAAGCTTCTCCTAAGGCGATTTGGGAAGCAATCAAAGCACGCAATCTAGGTGCTGATCGTGTCAAAGAAGCTAGGCTTCAAACTCTAATGAGTGAGTTTGAACGCATGAAGATGGGAGACACGGACACAATAGATAACTATGCGGGAAAGTTATCNAGAATCGAAACTTGTGAAGAAGTTTCTAAATAGTTTGCCAAGGGGCAAGTTTATTCACATCATCGCTTCGTTAGAACAAGTTTTA
>OVAP01006229.1:0-12032 GCA_900406295.1 Aurinia saxatilis
CTTGGAGTCCATGTCCAAGAGAGGGCTGAGATGTTCCATGTGAGCTTCCATACAAAATTTTATTTTTCCGCGTAAACCCCGTAAAATCTCATTTTTCCAACAAAACCACAAAATTTTGTTGATCTACTTAAACCGCAAAACTCGGTTTTTCTAGATAAAACCGTAAAATTCCGTTTTATCACCCAAATTGCAAAATTCCACTTTTTTCCAAAATTTAAAAGGTACAAGTAATTAACAAAAACCAAGTGTTTTCCACTTCTCATGGACAGATGGACGTCCATGGTTTTGAATGTATTACACGGACATATTATGGACATGTCTATCTTTATCCATTGTACAGATCATAACCCAAAACCTATAAGAGCTCTTAGTGATACTCGAGTTCCAAGAGAAAAAAATCGATCACAGTCATACCAATCTTCCTCACAAAGCCCTCTTTAGATTGGATAGAAGTCTCTCTACTTTTTCCGGAAAGGACACAAATTTGGAAGAATGCAGTTGCCAAATTGGACAACGTAGCTGCACAGTGTTCACTTTCTTGGAATCCTGAGGGGTCGAACGAATTAAATCGGATCATACAAATTGCTGATGAAATTTTGGTTATGTTTCTCCTCTCTGCATCAAGCGATTTAAATAGTTGTGTGGGAATGGATCGTCAGAAAGCGTTTCATGAGTTGTTGGCTTTAGAATATGACAAAGAAGATCGTACCATTGGCATTTGGGGTAGCGCAGGAGTGGGGAAGACAACGCTCGCAAGGTACATTAATGTTGAGATCTTTGTAAAATTTCAGACACGTGTTTTCTTAGATAATGTCAAAAACATGAAAGACAGGCTTCTCTAAAAAAAGATTGAAGAAGAAAATCTTGTAAGTTTAGATTACAAGGGGCATGAGACTATCGAAGCGAGACGGAAACACCTGGAAAGTATGTCCATTGCTAAGAAACTTGAAGCGGAAAATGTTATAAGCTTAGATCATGAGGCACATGAAATTACCGAAGCAAGACAAAAGCACCTTATCGCTGACAATGTGGATAACATTGAACAAGCGAAGTGGGTTGTGGAATGCGGTAACTGGTTTGCTCCAGGAAGCAGAGTCATTCTTATTAGCCAGAACAAGTATTTGCTTGTTGATGCCGGAGTGAAGTCTATGTTTGAAGTCAGATCACTAAGATATGATGAAGCTCTTCAACTCTTCTCTCATTTTGCTTTCAAGCAGCCATACCCACCTTCTGACTTCGAGCGGCTTGCAGTTCGTGCTGTCCAGCTCGCCGGGTTTCTTCCTTTGACACTTGGATTGCTGGGCTCGTTTTTAACTGGTAGAGATCAAAAGGAGTGGGAAGATGCACTGCTCAAACTGAATGCAAAACATGGTAAAGACTTGTGGAAGCTGATGGAAGGATCGGAAGATGAAAGTATTGTGTATGTATCAGAAAGATTAAAAAAAATAGAACCTTCAAGAATGTTCACCTGTGTTATTCCCTTTCATCTTATTTTGTATCCTGCAAAATACACGAATTTTACCATTTTTGCTAGAAAAATACACGAATTTTTTGCGTTGCCATATTAATACAGAAAGTGAAATTTGTTTCCAGATTTATATAGGAACTGAGAAATTTGTCTTTTTCATACACGGTGTCAAAATTAAATTTTGAAATTCCAATTCTGCCCTCATCATTCTTTCCCAAATCATTTTTAAAAAGTTTTGAATAAAAACCCAAAAATAAATATTTAAAAATACAAAAAAATATAAGATAAATTTTAAAATATCCTATAATATTTTATAGAGTTTTAGGGTTTAGAATTTAAGGTTTATGGTTAAAACCCTGGAACATAAAATTATAAACACTATAAAACATACCCTCTACTCTCTCTTTTCCTTTAAGAAAGTCGAACTTGACCATTATTAGAATCCATATCCAAGAGAGGATTAGGACATTACATGTGAGCTTTCATCCCAACAATATGTTTTTGAAATTTCCCCCAAATTGGACAACATGGCTGCAAAGTATTCACTTTCTCGGAATCTTGCGGTGATGCACGGAACACATAGGATCAAGCAGATTGCTAATGTTATTAGGCTTATGTTTCTCTCTTCTGTGTCGAGTGATTCCAAAGGTCTTGCAGGAAAGGATCGTCACATGAAAGCGTTTCATGAGCTATAGAATCCGAAGAAGAAGACCATTAGCATATAGGGTAGTGAAGGAGTAGGGAAGACAAACCTTGCAAGGTACCGTATGCAGAGATCCCAGTGAAATTTTAGGCACATGTGTTTAGAAATGTCAAAAACATGAACGAAATGCTTCTACCTTCAGAAAACATTGAAAATGAAATCTAACAAGTTCAGATCATGAAAGAAATGAAATTACTGAAACAAGGAATAAACACCGGGAGTTTCTCCTTAGAGCTCATTGTGAATCACATTGAACAAGGTTAGCTCCAGGAAGCAGAGTCATTCTAATTATTCCTGACAAAATGGTTCTTGAAAACTCTGGAGTGAATTATATGTATGAAGTTGGGTGTCTAAGATATGATGAGTCTCTTAAAATCTTCTTGCGTTTTACTTTCAATCAGCCATATCCTCCTCTTGATTTCTAAAGCCTCTTAATTCGTGTTGTCCAGCTTGCAAAGTTTCTTCCTATGACTATTAGACTGTCTGGCTCGTTTTTACCTAGTAGAGGGAAAGAGGAGTGTGAAGCACAATGCTTAAACTCAATGCACAGCAAGGCAAAGACATATATAATGGAAGTGTGGAAGATTATGGATCAGAAAGTAAGACTATTGTGGAAGCATCAAATAGAAACACCTAACTGAAGTATGAAGAATTACCTGTATCAATGCCTTTCATCTTATTTGGTTTCTACAACGATATATAATGTGTGTGAAAGCTTGTAAATGTTGGTAGCTCTTCTATTTCTTCACATTGTGGTGACTGTTTGTTATTGTTACTGTTACTATCTATATAGAATAATAAGTGAACTGTGCAATGAGGTTTATCAGACAATTTTTACGGTGACAGTTTTGGAACCTCTAAGCTTTTATATTTATCCTTGTGACAAACTTCACCTATAAAGGGTGGAGAACTATTCATGAGTTTGACAAAGAGAATGTTTTCCGAATAAACGAAAGAACCATTTAATTAAACGGCCAAATCCAAGGCTGACAGCCAACCAATATTAGTATGTATATAAACCCACGAATATATATGTCATTAATTCCGAGCACATGCTGAATGACATACGCAGCCACACTAACCATGACAATAATAGCAAGCCCCCACAAAAATGGCTTTAGATGTAGTAAGGTGATTGATATGGGACCCTTCGTCAGATGAACCGTACTCAGCAAATTAGTTTCCTGGACGCAAGCACATAGTGGTACCTATCAAAGAGAACATATAAAAGTAAGCTAATGCAAAAACAGAATTGATAGCAGAAGATGTTTACCTCTTCACTACGTCTTCCAGCTGGAAACCGAGTGATTTTACTAGAATCCTGCATCCCTTGCAAGCAAGGGCTAAGATCACGGTGATCAACGTGATATTCAATGGAAGTATCTAGGAACTCGCAGCCATGCGCATATAGATACTTAAGGCTCAATGGAAGTACTTCTTTCAGCGATTTAAGTTTCTTGCAATGATTGAGGCAGAGAGTTACCAACGAGGAGAGATCCTTGATGCTTGTAGGCACTGTTTCAAAATCGTGTCTGCTGAGATCTATGTATGTTAAATTTTCAAACCAAGTAAGCTGATCAGACAAGGATTCAACATTCTTGCAGTTGTCAAGCCAAAGCTCAGCCAAACAGTATCTACTTTGACCATGGTTTGCCTGAGGAAAGTTTACCAATACTCGGAGCTTTGTACAATCAGAAAGTGTGAGAGTCTCCAGCTGATATAGTTCTGGCAATGTCTCCAGTCTACGGCAGTTACAAAGCGTCAAATGCTTCAAACTGGTAAGAAGAGTCATCGTCGTAGGTAACACTCTGAAGCCATTCCCACTGAGGTCTAATTTTTCTAGGACCCGCAGATGGTGAATGTCACCTGGGATTTCTCCGATGTTTAGGTTGATTAGATATAACTCCGTCAACCAAGGAAAATCTGAAAAGCTATAACACTTGAAAGGATCACTTTTCTCACTGCTGCTAAACCGCATGATGTCGAGTGATTTAATAATGTAGGGAGGTGAAATGAGCTTTGGTGTTTGATTTTCGGATATCATTAGTTCATGGGGGATCTGTTGTTCAGATATAAAACCGAAATGTTCTGCATATCCTCCAAGAAGTTCCAACTCAATTTTTATTTTACCCTTGATTAATAGATCTGAAATGGAATTTCCCTGGAACTCATACGGTTCTGCATTAAAGAAATCCATATGAATTAATCTAACCTTCAGGCAGCACCCGGAATTGCTGCTTTGAAAGATAGTTGATTCAGATTCCCTTATTACGATCCTCAGATTCTTAAGCCCATCACAGTTGGACACATCAAGCCTCTTCAGTCTTAATAGTCGAAATATAGACTTCGGTATCCGCTTCAGAGAAATGCAACCTTCCAGTATCAACTCCTCGAGACACACTGCTTCCCGAAGATCTGGAAGTTCTTTCAAATTCTTACAGCCTGTCAGATCTAGTCTCCTTAGATGCAAAAGTCTCTGAGAAGATAGAAACAGAGCAGAGGAAATGTTGAAAAAACATTTTTAGTAAGGATATCATATAACTGGACTACAATATGTTGTATTGAGCATGAAGTAGCTTTGTAAAGATGCATACCGGAGTTCCACTCCAAAGAGTTCTGAGTTTGCTGTAACACAGGTTTAGTTCAACAAGGCAATCTGTAAGGATTTTGGAAGGCAATGTTTTATAGGAATATGCATCCCAATGAAGGAGCCTAAGCGTACGAGGAAATTGTATATTTTCCTCTACGTTACGTGTTATCATGGACTCTGAACATCCAGAATGCTTGTACATCTTCAGAAACTTGAGCTTATGCATCGGCTTGAAAACATTCCACTCAATATGAAAACTATAGGGCATTACAGAAACATCTAGCACAACGCCTTCACTTTTGCTTGTACCCTGATGATAGTAAACGTAAATGACATTAAGAAGAGTACTCATGGCATAGCCACCAAAATTTAAGATGAGCGCAATGAAAGACAACAAAGTCTAATAAGTTTGTGGAGACTTACTGCGTTGTCAACCAGTACAGCATATATATCATCCGGATGCCACAAGATTCGTTGTTTGGCAGGATTGTTACCAGATTCTTGATGGACAATTTGTCTTCCCGTTTGCTCGACCAAACCATGCATCAATATACACCCATCAGTTGATATATCGATGAGAGACTTTTCCAGTAAATTTCTTATTCCAAATTGACCATGATCAATAAGGGTACTGACACGCAGGACAGGGTCTCCATTAAAAAGGCATGCAACATAAAGAAAAGCAGCCTTACCAAGTTTGTCTAAGCTATCATAGCTAATTTTCAAGATACTCATAATGTTTTCGTAAGGACCTTCCTCAAACAATTTTAGAGCATCTTTCCACTCTACTAGAGTCTTGCCATGGAGATAAAGGCCAAAAGCCTCAAGGGCCAAAGGAAGACCTTGTGCAAGCCTCAAAGTACGATTGGAGAGATCTTTGTAGACATGAGGAGGATGTTCTTCATCAAAGGCAGTTTGCTGAAATAGTTGGAGGGCATTATCATCATCCAAGCACTTAACATCGTACACGATTCTCACTCCAGAGGAGTTAAGCAAGCTCTTGTCCCGTGTGGTTATGATAATTCGACTCCCTGGTCCAAACCATCTAGCCTCTTTTGCCAATGCACACAGCTGGTTCACATCATCCACATCATCAAGAACAATAAAAACCTTGAGGTTTCCAAGCCTTGACTTGATACAATGAGCACCCTGTTCCAAACTCCACAACTTGACATGTTCTTCACCCAGAATATTGGAAAGTAGCTGTTCTTGTAAGTATAAGAGACCATGTTTTGAAGAAATATTCCTAACGTTGGGTATAAAACAGTAATGAGGTGTAAAACTAGATTTAAGTTGTTCATAGATATACTTGGCTATGGTGGTTTTGCCAATGCCTCCCATCCCCCAGATTCCTATCATACGAACCTCATCATTGGAGTCCATGTCCAAGAGAGGACTGAGAGCTTCCACATGAGCTTTCATCCCGACAATATCACCGAAATCTATTGGCAACATAGATAACAACCGGCTTGAAATACGTCGAACAATGTCTTCAATCATCGTGGCCTCGTCCTCGCTGCAAACCAGAAAATTCAATTTTAAAAAGACTAAACTATATAGAACATGAATTATGCTTTTGGTTAGCGACTTGTGATGTAAATACAAAACGTACCATTGTGTTGAATCCTTGCCCTTTCGATTGGCTACACTAGTAAGTGCTTCTCTCCATCCGAGAACCATATCCGCCATTTCTGGACCTTGGTACCTCCCTAAAGCGAAACTTCCCCGCTGATTTCTCAAGTCAGAGGGATTTACTCCATAAAAAATAGGAAGGACTTCAATCTCCTTCTTCCCCTGAAGTTCCATTATCAACCGGAGCTCCTCCAAGCACCACCTCGAAGTAGCGTAGTTCTCGGAGATAACCACAACGGCAAATCTTGAACTCGTTATGGCTCTGCAGAGTTCTTCAGAAATTGCATCTCCCATCTGAAGCTTCCGGTCGTCCTTGAAAGTAACAATTCCCCTGGTGACAAATGCTCTGTGCAAATGGCTAACGAAGCTTTTACGAGTGTCTTCTCCTCGGAAGCTGAGAAAGACATCGTAGTTCCAGAGTCGTTGTGAAGAGGACGAAACCATTTGGTTTGGAATTGATACCCTCGAACAGGTTCGATTAAATTAAGAAGTCGAGGTGAACAAGACGACGACTTTTGGATCATATCAAGGGAGAAGTAACTCTTTTATATTGGGAATTCGGCCTTGTCAAATTAGCACGCCGTTATCTTCTTTAACAGAAAATTTAGACGCCATTAAATCGACATCGTTTTGAAAGTCTTAATTTGTACAAAAAATTGTTGATCACTAGAATTCGAACCCGTCACCTTGTACTATATGGAGGAGATTTCAGCCATTGGGGCAAGTGACCTTTTTGTAAGTTTGTGGAATTCACTAAACTTTATTACCTGGTATCGGAGTTTAATAAATCAAAGAGGATATCAAAGAGGATCTTATTCTCTCCTCTCTATGATTCTTCTCTTCAATTTGGAGAGAAAACGAAAATAAATCGATTTGGGAAAATTGAGTTTCGAGATGGCTAAGACGAAATTCACGAGAAACGGAGTTGAGATTAGTCCTCCTCGGAGTTTGCATCAGTCAAAGACGAAAGGAGATGGAAGTAGCGGTTGTGAATCACCATCAAAGAAATCAACAAAAGTCTCGAAGAAGCGTAAATTGAAGAAGCATAGTGGTGGATCGAAACCTTCAAAGAAATCGACGAAAGATGGTGGTGATGGATTAAAACCTGCAAAGGAATCGGCGGAATTTGGTGGTGATGGATCGAAACCTGCAAAGGAATCGACAAAGATGGTGGTGGTGGTTCGAAACATGCGAAGAAAGCGAAGAAAAATGGTTTGGGACTTCTACGATTTGGTTCATGTAACCTTCGAATACAATATAATAACGTCTGTTCCATGAATACTCGAAAGTGCCAATATCTCAGTGGTTATAAACCCTTTGATTTACAAAGAGTTCTCGAGTTCGTTTCTAGTTAAGTACAAAATTTTTTATATCAATTTATCTAAAACGACGTCGTATCGTGGTTTCTTTTTCAACCAAACTCAAAAAAGAAACGACGTCGTTTCTCTTAACGATAAATAGTAATGGCGTCTAAATTTTCTGTTAAAAACGATAACGGTGTGCTAATTTGGCAAGTCAATCACAAGTTAATCATAAAATTTGAAAATCAACCAAAGTTAAGTGTTTTTTTTTTTCACACCAAAAATTCGGGTCTGTTTTGGCCGAATTCCCCTTTTATATTATAAAGTTATGACTTTTTTGATTGCTGAGGTAAGGAGGAGGCTTGTAATGGCGACGGCATGCCAAACAATCCTTGGAAAAGGAAATTTCGCCGTATTTTTACCTTGTACCTAATTATCTCCATCGATCTAGGTCTTGTGGTGATGATGATGTTCGATGTGTTCGTCAGTTTCAGAGGAATCGACACCCGCAGAAGTTTTGTGAGCCATCTTCGCCATTCACTGTTCAAAAAGCGGCTTAGGGTTTTCAGACACGAAGATGAGATGCCAGAGAACGAGCCCGCTTCCTCTCAAGTGCTTCAGTCAATTGAAGAGTCCAGAGCTGCTATTGTTGTCATTTCGAAGAACTTTGTTTCGTCCGTCTCGTGTTTAGACGAACTAGCGAAGATAATCGAGTGCCGGGAGAAAAGATCCCAAGGGTCCACCACCACTTCCGTTTTGGTAGTGGTGCCTGTCTTCTACGAGATAGATCCTTCTGATGTTTTAAGACAAGCAGACAACCTTAGGGAGCATGTCGATGGAAATAACAACTTGGAGAAGATAGAGAAGTGGAGAGATGCACTGACAAAGTTTACTCGGACATTTGACCATTTCTTTGATTGGTAAGGCTTTTCATATGATTTTCAGCTTTCAATTTCTAAGAAAATTCCTGATTTTGTCACTTTCTATTTTGGCATGACAGGGAGCAAGACGACTCCTACATCATCGATAGAGTTACCAATTACATTTCTCAACACTTGTCCGCACGCAGGCCGACGAATCAGGAATCTGAAGGCTTAAGTACATCTGGAACCTGGAGTAATGAGTTACCTGGCTTAAGAACGCGTCGGCCTCGGGGTAATGAGCTAAGTCTCACTGAACTGTGCACCCTGGCGGTTCAGGATCTTGGGGCTGCACTTGGAACGATGGCTGGGAGATGCATGTACAAAGAAAAGCCTATTCGTGTCAAACCTAGGATTAGGAACTCTGTTTATGTTACTGACAGTGAGTTGTCTCGGTCACTTCCATCTATCGATTTTAATAGCCTTGTTGGGATGGATCGGCACATGAAAGCAGTGGACACGTTGCTGCTTCATTTGGATTCGGGAAAGGGAGTGGGAGAAATCGGCATTTGGGGTGTGAGAGGAGTTGGCAAAACCACAGTTGCGAGATGTGTTTACGAAAAGATCTCACCACAGTTTCAAGAGCACTAATACTTCAAGAACGATACCAGCAACTGTTCTCTGGGCTGTGATTCAATGTGTTTACTAGAGGAAATAACAAGGGCTGCTCTAAAGTCAATGTCACAGAATATAACTAGGAACTGTGATGTTGTGAAGGCAAAGCTCGGACATCGAAAGGTTTTGCTTATTGTTGATGGTGTGGATCAAATGGACCAACTCAAAAACATCACTTTGACTGCTCGCTGGTTTGGTCCACGTAGTAGACTGATCTTAGTCACCCAGGACAAGAGTTTACTGGTCGAGTGTGGAATTAGGCACCCCTACGAAGTTGAGTCTCTAAAATATGATGAAGCTCTTCAACTATTTTCTCAATTTGCCTTCAAACAGCTACACGTCCCAACAGGTTTTGACCGCCTCTCTGCTCGTGCTGTCTTCATCACAGGTCGTCTTCCATTGTCCCTTAAAGTATTTGGCTCCTTCTTATGCGATAAAAGCGTCAAAGAATGGGAATTTGAGCTGCTTAGACTTGAAGCATCACAAGATAAGTGGATTTCAGTAATATCTAGTTACATCGGAGGTGACATGTATGGAAGACGGTCAACCAAACTAGATCGATACATTGGAGGAGAAGAGGATGAGAAAGACGAATTTCCTTCGTATTGCTTTTCTCTAGAATGATTAGCTTGTGGATCACGCCGAATACAAACTAGTGCTTATATGTACGTAATTCATATAGTTTCAAGATTATGTACTGTATCTAGTAAAAAAGCCACCTTTGAAGATCCAACGATGCTAAAATCAAACAATTGAATAAGAAATCAGAGAGCTAAACCAGATTATTAAACCGGTCTATACTATCACAAAACCATTATCCCACAGTCTTTAGATCCAAATTCCATCCCACCCACATTCAAAAACGCTTTTGGGCGAGAGAGAGATAATTACAAATTACGATCTTTTGAAGCAAGTTTTCCAACCACGAAAATTCACACCCACCATCGCTTTCGTTCAAAGTCGAAAATTTTCCACAATTCGGAGGTAGCGATCGAACCGTTGATTTCGAAATCACGCCTATTGGAAGATCACAAAAAACAGTCTAATTGTTTGGCTCGATAGTGGTAGACGGAAAGAGGGACCGGAAGCTGAACTAAAAGCAAAGAGGGAGCTTGGAAGATTCAGAGGATAAGACTGACTTGGAAGGAAGCATCAGAAGAAAGATAAAAAATATAATCGAGTTTTGTAATGTTAATTGCTAATGCTTAGTATAGGTTACAAACGAACATTGTTAGTTTTTAGCCTTTTTATCAGACAGTAGTAGTTTTGGTCACGGAGGAAACACTTGCGATTGTGTGTTTATCTCGTATCTCTTTATACAAACATGGCTTATAAAGATGGTGGGAGAAACCTGAATGTTAGTTATCAAATGAAAGAACTATTTAACTCCTTGATTCAGCTACTGGAAATAAATGTAGCAGAAAGAGAATCTCACATACACATACACATACACATCTCATTTGGTCCTTGGAATCCACAAATACAGAGAACTACCTTAGTAGACGTACTATGAAATTCATTAGCACGAGGGCATCAACGGGACAGTAAGACCGGGCAGTACAATCATTTTGTAGCTATTGGCCATCGTCTGCTGCACACAAACACATCCGTACACATCGCAAAAGCCAAGCACATACCGATACCTATTAAAGAGAACAAAAGGAAGTTAACTATTGTAGAGAGAGAGACTGAGAGAATAAGGACTACAGTAGTAGGTTTTTACCTCTTCACTACGTATTCCAGCTGACAAACGAGGGATTTGACTTGAAGAAGGGCTGAGATCAAGGTGATCAATAGAATGGTCGGCTGACGGGGAAGATATTTCTAAGGATTGGCAGCCATGTGAATATAGATACTTGAGGTTCATTGGACGCTCTGTCAGTGATTTCAGATTCTTGCAATTGTTGAGGCAGAGAGTTACAAGGCAGGAGAGGTCCTTGATGCTTGTAGGCACTGTTTCAAAATCGTGTCTGCTGAGATCTAAATAAGTCAACTTGGTGAAATGACTAAGCTCATTTGATAATGACTCAACATTCTTGCAGTTGTCAAGCCGAAGCTCAAGCAAACTGTAGCTACCCTGATCTCCTTCTGCTTGAGGAAGGTTCACCAATGTTCGGAGGTTGGTACAGTCAGAAAGTGTGAGCGTCTCCACCTGATATAGTTCTGGCAATGCTTCGAGTCTGCGGCAGTTACTAAGTATTACATGTTTCAACTTGGGAAGATGCATCATCGTTGTAGGCAACACTCTGAAGTCATTTCCACTGAGGTCCAATTTCTCTAGGACTCGCATGTGGTTGATGTCATCCGGAATTTCTTCGATGTTTAAGTGGATTAGATTTAACTCCATCAACCAGGGAAAATCTGAAAAGCTATATAACACTTGAAAGGTTTCTTTTCCTCACTGCAGTTAAACCGCATGATGTCAAGCGATTTAAAACCGTAGGGAGATGACAGGACACTAGCTGTTTGCTGCTCTAACATCATCTGTTGACGAGGCATCTGTTTCTCAGAAGCAAAGGAAAGATGCTCTGCATATCCACCAAGCAGCTTCAACTCGATTTCTAAGTTGCCCTTGATTGATAAATCCAAAGGAGAAATGGCCCGAGACTCTTTTGCTAACCGTTTTGCATCAAGAATATTGAGGCAGACTGATTTGACGCACAAGCTTTTACCTTCGAATAATGTAGCTTCAGATTCCCCTATTATGATCCTTAGATTCTTAAGCCCATCACAGTTGGAGACATCAAGTTTGTGCAGTTTAGATAGGCTAAAGATTGACTTTGGAATTCGTTTCAGGGAAATG
>OVAP01006231.1:0-12027 GCA_900406295.1 Aurinia saxatilis
TGAAGATGCAAATTTTCTGTATCAGTTAATACTAGTACAAGACATACTACAAATGAAGTAGAGCGACAAATCAATGACGTGGATTAAAGAAAAAGATCAAACAAAGAGAGAAAGACAAACCAAAAGGCGGTTACCACAACAAACAAGCTATTTGGAAAGGATGGGAACCAATTCCTTAATTCTAAAAGAAGATTTCCATTTTTCAGAAAAACCAGTACAAGTGGTTTTTGTGGTTTTTTGGAAAACGTTAATCACCTATTGTATAAATGGGAGTAGAGAGGCATTGTAGTGCTTCAATACAATTAAGAGAGCTTTAGCACAAAGGAGGTTGGGTTTCTTGTAAGAGCACAAAACTAAGGGTTAAGGGTTTTTATTGAGAGTTTTTTGAGTTGTGTATAAACTCTTGAACAAGTGAGGCTAGATCAATAAGTCAAGGTATGTTTTGAGCTTATTGAAGAATCGTTTTAAGTGAAACTTGTAAGTGGAACTTAAAAAATTAAACTTGTAAGTGGAACTTAAAAGATTATTTAAATATACATTTATTGAATTAAAACTTATTATTTTATCCAAAATTTATGCTTTTATTTGTGATTTTTAAAAATGAAAAAGTATTAGGTAATATTAAATTTGAAAAAAAAAGTTAATATCAAAGTTCTTATAATATCAAACATCTTATACATTTTATGTAAAATAGTTAATTAATTTCTTACTCCCACATGATAACAAGTGAAGACAAAGCATAGAAAATCAAACATTATTGAATGTCTTAATATAAATTTTGACAATCGATTATTAAAAAATTGGTTATAATGTCTTAACATAAAAGTTAAACAGAAAAATATAAAAATTTGGTTTTCAACAAATCATTAAAAACTTTTACTGAGTGGATTTGTTTAACAAAGACAATAAATACTACTGTTATTGACTATGATTAATTATTGATATTAATTTTAGAAAAAAAATATTCAACAACATAAGTAAAATCGGACAATTATACAAAGAGAAAACTAGACTTTTCTTTCTAATTAAAAGTCGTAAAATGATCTCTTGTCTATAAACCTTCTTTTTATTTTGTAATATAAATTTTGTTAAATGATTATAATTTGTTATAATGTATTAATATAAAAGTTTTTGAAAAAATATATAGAATTTTTGTTTTCAATAAATCAGTTAAAACTTTTACTCATTAGATTTGTTTTAACAAAGACAATAAATGCTACCGTTATTGACTATGATTACTCAATGCTATTAATTTTAGAAAAAAATATTCAAAAACATAAGTAAAATTGGACAGTTACACACACAAAAAATCTAGATTTTTATTTCTAATTAAAATTCATAAAATTATCTCTTGTCTATAAATCTTCTTCTTATTTTGTATTATAAAAAAAATATCATGCTCTCGACGAAATTTTTCAGGATCAAAGATATATAGAGTAATGTATAATCTCATAAGTACTATACCGCAAAATCAATGGGAAAATTCATTTGCTAATCACTAAACTGATTAATTTTATTAAGAGTATCTTTGTTGATTATAATGTGTAACAAACACTATATTTAAATACACTATATTTGTGTGTAACAAATTATAAACTGTTAAAATTAATGAATGTTCATGTTAATATATTTAAATATTAATATAAAACAAATTGATTGAAAGAAACAAAATATTAGTAATATCAATGTATTTGATATGTAGGGGCTTAACCACATATACCCCTTTTTTTTATCTCATTAATCATATATACCCACATTCCTTCCTTTTAGTTATTTTTCTTGTAAAAAGTCTAAAATACCCCTAATTAAATATTAACTATTTATGGGGTGTTAAGATTTAAGATCTAGGGTTTAGTGTTTAAAAACCCTAAACCCTAAAATCTTAAACCCTAAAAAGTCTTCCTACCCCTAATAAACTCTAACCTCCTAAAATATAAACCTTAAATCCTAACAATTAAACTCTAATAGTTATTAAAAATTAAACCCTAAGTTTATAAAGGTTTAACCCTAAATCCTAAACCCTAAGTAAATCATAAACTCTATAATTTTACTAAACCCTAATTCCTAAAATCCTAAATCCTCACAAATATATCATTTATAATGAAAAATAGATTTGGTAAATGAAGGGTATAATGATATTAAAATGAAAAGGGGTGGATATATGTGATTAAAAAAGGGGTGTGGTTATATGTGGTTAATGGGTATGTAAAGTTGGGTATATTTTTCATTCTCTCTTGATATGTATTCATTCATATATCAATATACTGTTAATACTCTTCGGTTAAATGAAAAAAAAGTGTGAATGGAAAAAATCTTCAAAACTCAGGGAAAAAATATAACAAAAATAAATGGAAAATGACTATAGAGACAATCAATCTTTTGAAGTCTCAGACGACAAATATTGAACATATTTAAATATGTAAAAAATGAAAATTTTGATCTTAATGATAACTACAAATATAAAAATAATTAGCAACTATTTCAAATTTTGATGGTGGTAAGAATATAAACAATTATTTTAGTTTCTAATACGATATTAGACACCTCATATAAAGATAATTTATTATCTTATCAAATACAAATGATAAGCTATTAACTTAAACAAGATTCATGTCAATAGAATATATAGGAATTAAAATTATAAATAAACAAAAATCATTATCGCAAAGTAAAACAGTGATTAAAAATCTTAACAAAATGACGTGGGGTAGATATAATGATAGAAATTTTGTACTATATCAAATTTACGATAATACAATACACTGTCAAATAGTAAATCGTAAGAACTATATATCATAAAAAGCTCAAAATAACATGAGAAAAAAATGTTCCAGACTATACTGCAATTACCAAAATATTTGTGAGATATTGTTATATCAAGAACAAAACAAATGGAAAAAAACAAAATTAACACATCCCGCGCATAGCGCATGTCACCCCTAGTTAATGTATAATAATTCTTTAGGACTCGCAAAGGAATTTGGTTTGCTTGGAATTATTTATAGACGGCATTGACAATGGAGGTTGGTTTGCACTACAATAGGTTTCATGTTTAGGAATTAAGTGTTTATTGATTTAACAGGAACGGTGTCGAACGACACCAATGAAAGACACTCGTCGTGAATTGGCTACAATTTGGATTTTTTTCCCCAAAGGCCTAACCTTCAATTTAATTGTTTAAAAACCTCATCATAACTAGTTTCCTGCATTAGTTAGTCAATTTAAAACTCCATGTCATAAATTTAATTTAGAGTTTTTTTAAACTAGTTCAATCATTAAGTACTATAACACATTTCTTGTGCACTTGCAGTTAATACTAAGGTTAAATTTTGTTTATCAGTAATACAAGGAATGATGCAGCTTAAAGGAAAGTGTAAAATGGTTTGTGGACCATGTAAAAAAAAGGAAAGCAAGTCAAAATTCAGCATAAGAAAGTGCCAGACATTCAATCCAAAGAAGCATTAGATCTTATTCATATGGATTTAATGGGCCTATGCAAACCTAGAGCATTGCCGGGAAGAAATATGTGTTCGTGCTTATGGATGATTACTCCCAATTCACTTGGGTTAGGTTCATTTGTAAGAAGTCTGAGACAATATATGCTTCAAAATATGGGCACTACAACTATTGAATGAAAGAGATCGAATCAAGAAAGTTAGAAGTGACCATGGTGGAGAATTTCATAACGACACAATGGTGGAGTTTTGTAACGAATAAGGAATTGTCTATCAATTCTCAGCACCGAGAACACCATAACAAAACAAAGTTTAAGGAAGAAAAGGACATTACAGGAAATGGCATGTGCTATGATTCATGGTAATCAAATTCCTCTAAGGTTCTGGGCTGAAGCTTTAAATACGAAATGTTACATCGTTAATCGATTCTATATCACAAAGGGCCCAACCTAAACTCCATATGAATTATAGAAAGGAAAAACACCAAACCATGTATCTGGTTGCAAGTGTTACATTTTAAATGAGAAAGATCACCTTGGAAAAATTGACTCCAGAAGCGATGAAGGGATATTCCTAGGTTATTCAGGAAGTAGTACAACATATAGAGTCTACAACAAGCGATCAGGTGTACTCATTGAATCCGTTAATGTTGTATTTGATGACTTCTCGGACACTAAGTGGGAAGAAGAGAATTTAGAAAGCGATAGTGAAACATGAGATTTAAATAAATCCGAGGATCTTGATGATGAAAAAAACACTATTGGTACAAGTACCTGAAGAGATTAATGAAGAACCAAAAGTAGTACAAGTAGAGAGATGGTTCAGTTTGCTTTTTGGTATCAATTATGGAGCCAAAGAATCATGTTAAAGCTCTTAGAGATGAATTTTGGATTATAGCCATGGAGGAAGTGCTAGAACAGTTAGTAAAAAATGATGTGTGGAAACTTGCTTCAAGACCTGAAGATGTGAACATTATTGGTACAAAGTGGATTTTCGAAAACAAGATTAGTTGCACAACGTTACTCACAAATCGAAGGAGTTGGTTTTGAAGAAATGTTTTCACCTGTAGCAAGACTTGAATATGTCAGATTATTTTTTGGAATGGCGTGTATTCTGAATTTCAAAGCATTCCTAAAAGGGATAATTCACGAAGAGGTATTCGTATAATTAACAACCTAAAAGATCCGAAGATTCGGGTCATCAAAATCATTTGTACAATATAAGCCGAAGAAAGCCTTATATGGTCTGAAACAAGCTCGTAGAGTATGATATGAACGATTAACATGTTTCTTGATTCGTGAAGGGTATATTCGAGGAAGAGTTGACAAGACTTTTTATTCTTGACAAAGAATGGACATCATGGTAGTACAAGGCAATTACCACAAAAACAAGCTTTTTGGAAAGGATTGGAACTTTGGATAGTTTTCGTTAATTCTAAAAGAATATTTCTATATTTCATATAGAGAAGAGGAAAACCAATACAAGTCGGTTGTTGTGGTTTTTTGGAAAACGTGAATCACCTATTGTGTATAATTAAATAGGAATTGTAGTGCTTCAACACAATTAAGAGAGATTTAACACAAAGGGGTTTGGGTTTTTTGTAAGAGCATAGACACTAAGTGATGCAGTTTCAAAAATACGGTTCATGACTCATCAGCAAATGGTCCAACGCAAATCAAATCAATATTTCAAAGAAATTTCAGAAGACAATCAACAAATGGATTTATCGAGAATATAGTTAGATACAATAAATCAATCAAAATAAAAGCCAATTACTAAAAATCCTCCTTTTTATTTATTGATTGATTCTGTTAATTAATTTGATTAGTTTTGTATTCATGTTGATTTATTTAATTATTTGTAAATTGAGCATATATAAGCTCGTCTCTTCTTCCATTGAAAAAACAATAACTTTTGAATGAATTAAGAAAATATTTTGTTAAGAGATTGTCTCTTATTTTTGTTCTTGTTTTATGTCGAGAATGTCTCCATAAACAGAGTGTTGTTCTTATTACAAGGTCTTCTGCAGCCTTGAGTGTCGAACCTCAATCCACTTCTACCATTCACGCTATCCCGGATTAGCTGGAGAGGGCCTTAGACCAGCTAATGATCCAACCTTTTGTTTTACCAAGGCCTTGCAAACTTGTATCACTAAGGGGATAAGGGTTTTCATTGAGAGCTGTTCTTGAGTTGTGTATAAACTTTTGAACGAGTGAGGCTAGATCACTATGTTAAGGTGTGTCTTGAACTTATTGAAAAATCGTTTTGAGTGAAACTTAAAAGATTAATCTAGTAATATTTTGAAAGAAATCTTTTGTGTTACTCATTGTGGTTCTTGTACCACACAGTTCTTACACTTTCAAATACTTCTGAGGGTGTTAAATGAGTTTCTACTTTGATAGTGTATACATTCATAGAAAGACATGCCTTACGGGTGAAGCACGAAGAATAAATCACACCTTAAACAGAAAGATACAAGATGACAAAGAGCAAGAGAGATTACCACTTTAATTCGTTGCAGAACTCGACTCTGGCAAAAAAACTAGCGATCAGAACCTACAAGATTATGGTAATAAGCATCAAAATGGATTAATTAACAACAGAATATTCAGATGAACATCTAACCTAACGTAATGTTGCCTTGCTCTTGGATAGGATAAGCCTATGTTGATGTCTTCTTTCCTTATATTGGTCTCTTTTTGAAAAGTCTAAGGCCCTAATAATTTGCCAATTGCATCGTTGCTTCTACCATATCCATATGTGATATCTGTGTGTGGTTGGCAAATTGACATGATTGATATTGGATATTGTATGATTAAATTATTATTATTATTGGACCAAAACAAGATATTATTAATTTAATTTTTTTAATTAGTAAAGAGGTTCTGGCATGTTATATGGATGTCTAGGCTTTGCCCGAAATTTTTAACAGCTATTGTGATGAATTATGATATTGATCAAATTGACATTTCTATGGTTTAGAAACAGTTGAGACATTCAGATAGAGTTTCTTGGGAAAATGTCACTTACCCTTAAAGCGAAGGAGGATAAAATGCTTATTAAACCATACTCGAATGTTTTACAAAATTACTCGAATGCTTTCACTTTTACTATAAAAAAAAGTTGGTAAATGCCTGCGGCCACCAGAAGTTTTGTAAATTTAAGACACATTTTTTCTACAGATTATGAGAGAAACACTTTGATTTTTGTGACTCCTGGTAATATTACTTGTCGGAATACTAATATAGAAATTTTAATCATTCTCATTGAGTTAAAAGGATAAGTATGCATTGGTGAATTTTACTTGTCGGATTGAGTTAAGAGGATAAGTATATATGCATAATGCATGGGTAAATATGCCGAAGATAATCAAAAGCATCATGATAGCATGTAAATATGTCATCAATTTCTTTGCAATGGTAATAAATAAAAGTCAAGGGTAAAATGCCTGAATTATTTTGTTTGCCACACTTGCATTATTTATGCAATAAAATCTGAGTATCACTTAGTTGTTTTTTTTTAGAAAACAAATCCATTGAGAAAAATAAGCACATTTCTAATCCATACAAACATAATTACATATTAAAAAAAAAATGCACATAACACATAAAACACTTTCAATACTTGATTTTCCAATTATGTAATAAAAAAAAATCTAACACATAAAATATTTCAAGATAATCAATTGTCGATTGATGCTTATAAGTAAACCATTCTCGTCTTGCTATGTCTGATAAAGACGATCACGTTTACACATGCAACGCATAAACTCTTGTAGACGTCCATAAGTGTATCCATAAGAACGTCTCATGACGACATTTTCATGTTCATTCTCATGGTATACATGGTTCTGAGGATCGAGTATAATCAACCCATCATACAAAACATATCTGATAAACTAGTATATGTCTTCAGTTGGTAAAAGATTCTACCTCCCATTGAAACAAAGGTATGATCTCGACCACACTTACACTAGAAAGTGATTGCTTTATTTTCCGATTCCAAATCGGAGTATCTATAGACTATAGTTGTTCAGACGCGGAACAAAAATACAATTTTGCTTTTCTTCCACAAGAATCTTTGATGGTCATCGGTAAATCATTTTCTTTCTCGCTGCCGTTTATTTCCTCCAGTTCCTCATCCATAAGCTGAGCTTTGCTTCACTCTTTGCCTTGAAAGATTGTCTGGATTTTCGCAACATTTTTACAGACATTTATTTATATTCAAGTTTGATTGTTCATAATATAACCAATAAATATATAAATTTACTTTTTATAGCGGAATTTAAAGGTTGGATGAAAATATGACTAACATATCTTTCATAAAAAAAATCTAAAACTAATACAGTTTTTGTTTATTACTTTTGAAATTTATCTTTTTGATTATGGTGTTTCACATCTTAAAATTTCTCAACTTCACCACCTTAGTAATTAGATGGGAAATTTCTAAAAAATGACGGTATCCGTGAGATATAATTCCATCTAGTTTTGTAAAACTTCTGTTGATACTTCAGAAGCTAAAATTATTAACTAGCTTGACATAATTTAAGAATGTCATGAACATAACTAGCACTCTATGGTCAATTATAACTTTGTTGATCATTGAATGAATCTTCTATACCCTTCAAATAAACATCTTATTCCTCATACGCCATATAACTAAAGAAAGAAAAAAAACTATATTTGATAGGAGAATGGTCTTAGCTTCGATGAATTATTACTGAATTTATAGATTCATGATTACATTAAGTCTCAAGAAGAAAAAAAAATCACATTGGGCCTCTTGTTCATAATTTAAGCTTCAAAGAGGCTCTTATTATTTGAACTTCAAATAGTTTAATTGGGCCACGATATAAACCAATATAAACCAGCTCATTCTTGTCTTGCTCTGCCTGGTAGAGGCGATCACACGGTATATATACATGAATTTAAGGATAGAGTATAATCAACCCATCATACAAAACATATTTGATAAACTAGTATATGTCTTCAGTTGGTAAAAGAAGTCTCCCTCCCATTGAAACGAAGGTATGATCTCGGCCACACCTACACAAGAAAGTGATGGATTTATTTGTTGATTCCAAATGGGAGTATCTACAGTTGTTCAAACGCGGAACCAAAACACAATTTGGCTTTTCTTCCGCAAGAATATTTGATGGCCATTGGTGAATCATTTTCTTTCTCGCTGCCGTCTATTTCCTCCAATCCATAATCTGAGCTATTGCTTCAGTCTTTGCCTTGAAAGATTGACTGGACTTTCACAACATTTTTACATTCATTTATTTATAGTCAAGTTTGATTGTTGATAACATAAACGATAAATATATAAATTTACTTTCTATAGCGAAATTTGAAGGTTGAATGAAAATATGACTAACATATCTTTTATATAGACAAATCTAAAACCAATATAATTTTTTTGTTTATCACTTTTGAAATTTGTCTTTTCCTTTATGGTGTTTTCACATCTTAAAATTTCTTAACTTCACTACCTTAATAATTATATGGGAAATTTCTAAAAAATGACGGTATCCGTGAGAAATAATTCCATCTAGTTTTGTAAAACTTTAGTTGATACTTCAGAAGCTAAAATTGTTAACTAGCTTGATATAATTTAAGAATGTCATGAACTCTATGGTCAATTATAACTTTGTTGATCTTTGAATGAATCTTCTATACCCTTCAAATAAACATCTTATTCCTCATACGCCATCTAACTAAAGGGAAAAAAAAAAAAACTATATTTGATGGGAGAATGGTCTTGGTTTTGATGAATTACTGAATTTATTATGATTACATTAAGTCTCAAGAAGAAAAGAAAAAATGTTACATTGGGCCTCTTCTTCATAATTTAAGCTTCAAATAGGCCCATATAATTTGAACTTCAAATAGTTTTATTGGGCCACAATATGAGCCCATTTAGTGTGTAATCAATCAGAAAACCCTAGATTCCGCCTTTAAAAAGAGACATTAGGTTTCTTCACTGCAGTTTTACGGAGTGTGTCGTCGCCTTTGAGAGATCTTTCGAGGAGGAAGCAGCAGCAGAAATGGCGATTCCATTGCTTAAGAAGAAGGCCATCAAGAAGAGGTCTGCTAAGTTCATCCGTCCCCAGAGTGACCGCAGAATCACCGTCAAGGTAATAACCTAACCACAGAATCTATACTCTGTTCTCTAGGGTTTTAGGAGTTTCATCTCGAAGTTTTTAGGTTAGAATCGGTGAATATGATAATGATTTTGCATCTACACGGTGATTTAGTCAAGAATCTGAATTCAAATCTCGATTTTTTTCACGAAAAATTAGGGTTCTAGTCTAATCTCTGAGTAGTACTCTGTTTCTTGTGTATTCAACACATTTCATTGAATGTTTATACTATAGTTTCTGATTGTTTAATTCAAGTTTTGTAATCTTTAAGTAATTGGGTTTCGAAAAGTTTATGTCTTTGTACCATTTTAGCTAGAATCAGTCTTATTTGTGAAGCTTGGTCATGTAAATGTTATTCTAGTGTAACACTATTATACTATAACAATGTATTTGTATGTTCTGTGTTGAGATTGGTTTGTATATCTTGTATTGATACAATGTTTTGTTGTGAACTTTTTTTGTAAAGGAATCATGGAGGAGGCCTAAGGGTATTGACTCAAGGGTCAGGAGGAAGTTCAAGGGAGTGACTTTGATGCCTAACATTGGTTACGGATCTGACAAGAAGACTAGGCACTATCTTCCCAATGGATTCAAGAAGTTTGTTGTCTTCAACACAAGTGACCTCGAGTTGTTGATGATGCACAACAGGACTTACTGTGCCGAGATTGCACACTGTGTTTCGACCAAGAAGAGAAAGGCCATTGTCGAGAGAGCTTCTCAGCTTGACATTTGTGTTACCAACCCGACTGCTAGGCTCCGTAGCAGTGAAGACGAGTGAAGAAGAAGAAACAACAAGGATCTTGAGAGAGAGATATTTAGTTGTTTTTCTGGTTTGTTGCATTTCAGTTTTTGTTATAAGACAGATTTTGATTTTGTGTTTGTCTTTGCATCGTGAACAAACATGAGTTTTGGATTTAGTATGAAACAGGGTCAAATTAAGACACTTTGGTTAACTTTTTTATGATGCTTAAATTATCATAGAATGAGCCTTTCTGTTAACTTATCAAAGAACTTAAGAGTTCTGATTACGAAGGAAATTCATAGTCTATAGAGAGAGTTATCTTTTAGTTGAACGATCAATAACAATGAATTAAGTTTAGATCATGAGCCTTATGTGTTACCATCACCAGTTTAATGTTGCTGATTCTTCTATCTTTTCGGATCTTCTTGCTCATATCAAAGAGAATCCAAAGATACTTGAAACCAAGTTCTAAGTATGAAAAAAAAGGCTTAGCTAATCTTCTGCGAAACAGTATGTTTGAATGATGTTATTGACAGAAATTTAGGTACCAAAGACTCGACAAGGCTCGAGGGTCTCATGGTAGAGTGCAAGATGAATATGTAAACAAGTAGTGAATCTGAAAACTATGTAGAAAGAACAAGTGGTCAAATTAAGAGGTAGAGCTCTCTCGTCTTGTGACTTAATCAATGTATTTCATTGGCAATCAAAATAGAAAGATGAAGCACCATGTCACAGTGGTTTTCGAGGTTTATCAGATCAAAGGTCGTTGTGAGAATCCAGCATATAAACATTAATATTTGATATTCATTGGTCAGAACCCCTTTGGGTTTCTTAACAATTTTTAAATATTTGATATTACATTAAATTAAGTTGAGAACCTTACTTCATTTTTGCAGAAACAATTCCTCTCCATTGGTACTGTCAATTACAGAGACATCACATTATGAAACCAAGAAAGTCTCTTTAGTATCTTGTCTTGAAGAAACACACGCTTGACTTTGATGAACAATATCACTATGGTGAGTACGGTTCTTCTATAGCTCTCCTCCAAGCTCCAATCTCTATGACTGCACGCAACATAATAAGAGATTATCATAAAATTGGAAAAACCAGTACCACAATGAAAGAAAAATAACATACAGGTAGACCAACTTGTAGAGTAAGAGAACATAAACCAACTTCTAAGAGTAAAGATCCCACTACCATACACCAGAAGAATCTTGCAAAAACCTATTCTCAGGAACAAGCTTATGCCAAGTATATGCTTGATGTATCGAATTTTAGCGTAGAGTGACAATATAGCAGAGGCTAGCAAAAAAAGAAAAAAATCCTATTGCCTAGTACATTTGCTGAATCCAGACCCAATTCCACAATGGACTGCAAATACATACACAATAAGCCTAAGGCAAGTCTATATGTTTATTAGGAGATGTAGATCTCCTTGAATATATGGATATAATGTTATTAGGAATATAAATATTTATGTATATTCTCATATTGCTATATAGGTAGTTTCTAATATTTGTAGAGAACTTGCTCATCAAGTTTATATTTTGTATATATATATGCCTAATGGCTAATCAATAAAGTTGAGAAAACCATTTAGTACTTATAGGTTTCTCCAAATTTGACATACGTATGTCAAGTTTGGAGAAACCTAAAAGTAGTAAATGGTTTTCTCAACTTTA
>OVAP01006232.1:0-12025 GCA_900406295.1 Aurinia saxatilis
AATTCTCGCATAGTTCACCCTTTACGCGAAAACGTCGCAATGACGTCGCAACTTAGCGACCTTATTGCGATGAAGGTGGTCCTTGCGGATTTGCGACGAATGTGCGATGATGTTTGGGATTACACGCATATTCGTCGCAAATACCACGCAGATTTGCGAGGGAAAAACGGCGTCGCAAATTTTCCTCGCAAACGGCGTGTTTTCTTGTAGTGATGAGGTGGTTTTAGGTTTTGGTCGATCGACAGTGTGAACTGGTCGATCGATGAAAGCGCCTTTCGGTCGATTGCAGTTTATGCGTTCGATCGATCAGTGCCTTCAAATGTTAAAACAGATAAAAACGTGAAAAAATTCAATAATAAAAAGCGTTAGGAAACCAGGCAATGCATCAGAGGGTCACGGTTTAAATTATTCAGGGTAGTAGCTAGTGTGAATATTTTAAATTCTAATTAAGGCTATACAGTTGAAATCACTAATACCTGATTATCCTTATGGTCAGGCTTAGCTAGTCTAGTTCAATTGGTATCCGAGTTAACTCTAAGAAAAGAGAACATATGGGCTGATCAACAAATCAATCTAGGCATTAAGTTCAGGATATCAAATTCTACTAAAATATAAATAGTAAAGCTTTCACTATCAAGTTCTGGATCTCTTACTCTAAGTGGTGTATTACTAGCAGGTTTATCGTATGATCATAATAAGCTCTGATATGAAAGTAAGCCTATAAACTAGCCATTACACAGCCCTATTTCCTATCTACCAAACCATGATTCCTCCTAGAAAAACCATATTCCGAACTTAAAGACTACTCAATCATGCTAAAAGCAAACATGATAATAATGAAAATTGCTTTATTAAAAGAGGGTTCATAATAGCTTCTCTGGAGTGCAGAGATTACAAACTTCGTCCTTGAAGCAATGATCAAAATAGCATAAAAGAGAAGAAATAAAAGAAAAGAACTGAAACTATTTAGCCTGAATGCCTGGAAGCTTTTGAGAGATGATGTTTCTCTCTGGTTTCAGTGGTCTGTATTTATAGAGGAGAGGGTCGAGTAGTTGGCCGAGATGAATCAGGAAGAGGATTTTAATAGGAATCCAAATATTTGTGTTTATCCTCTTTCAATCGATCGGTCGCTATTATTTTAATCGATCGATGGATATCTGAAACACGTCTTCTGAAGATTCAGTATCTTCTGTGATTATTTGCAAGATATCTTGATATCTCCCCGAATGCAACGGTCTTCATCTGAATTTGTTCTCGAAGCGTCCTTGGGTAAATGGGCTTTGATCGATCGGTAGACCTCTCCTCCGGTCGATTAGGCCTTCATCTTATACGGGCTTCTGGATACATCTTCAATGATTTGGGATTGACTTCTTACTCCTGAGGGATATTGACTTGATTCCAAGCCCATATGACAGCTGACTCACGTGGCTTGATTGTCCTAACTCCTCACTTCAATCTAAAATAAACATCTCCTTCATTTGGGCATGGACTTCTGATGTAGATTTGTTAGACTTGGTATAAATGCCCATTTGTGACCTAAAATGCATTATTTTCACAAAAACACTTTTGCAAACAAAAAAACGTGAAATCCAGTAGTTTATGTTTCAAATCAAATAGTTTCTTCATAAAAGCACCAAAAAATTATATCGAAAAGTAATAAAATATCAGCCCCATCAAATCCCCCAGACTTAGCTTTGTTCGTCCTCGAACAAACAAGATACCACGAAAGGAAAATAAGTTTGAAAAATTAGGAACTCGCTTACATGTACCACAACTTAGAGGCTGCAGCTTCGTAATGATCATCTCGACAGTCCTACATAAAAGCTCTCATCTCATACTCCCACCACAACTCTCCCAACTGGTCTAACAAAATCTCAAACTGCAACTACTCTAACTGCACCAAATTCTGACTCTCTACATTCGTTAAGTATTGCGTGCGCTTTCTTACTGGAGAGTATCATATAGGCAAAATGGGCTAGGTGTGTAATGAGAGGAGACTAATTGTTAGAGGTGGGGCTAATGTGTTTAGGGGTTACCGTACTCAAGTGAAATGCGAGATGTTTGCAAAAAAGCAAGAGAGATCGGACCGCTTGATGGAACAACTCCCCAGTCACTCTCTTCTTAGCTCGGCTTCATCTTTGATCCCTGATTTTTCCTGACCTTTTTGCTAAACAAGTATGGATCATAAAGCTTTTTTTTTCAAAAGCTTTCACCATATACAGCAAGACACAAATTTTACCTTAGTTTTGATGAAGTATTATGAGGGAAATCAGTCTTGAAACCTTCTCTTTGAATCTCCATGCACGTATTAAGATTGTAGCATGTTTTTTCGCCAATCTTCGCGAGTGATTGGAAAAATGTGTTGGTCTCATCTCTCCGGCCATTTTACACATACGGCATATAAGACAAAAAAAGAAAAGAGACTGCATGGGGTTTGAAAAGAGGTTAGGTTTGTGGGTGTGGAATAAACTGAAAGTAAGTTAACTATTCAGGATCAACAAGAGAGTGGTAAAGTGTATAAGAAGTCATGAATGAATTTATTTTCCTAGTCTAACACCTCCAATAAGAAAGATTTATAGTCCGGTTTAGGTTCAAATAGAATAGAGTCAAAAATCAGATTCTTTAAAGTAAGTGCAAACCGAGATATGTTGGGGAAGTTTGAGTATGGAGTTTCTGAAACAAGTGCCTCGGGTAGTCTTGTAAAGATGGTCACTAGGCCACAAAATCCAGTTGTGAGTAAGCTCCTTATTTCAGATCTGGGTTGACTCACTAAAATACTTTTGACTCGATAATGTTTTTTAAAAAATGGGTGCAAAAAGTGCGTCAAAAGAAACAAACGATTTGGATACCCCCCAGACTTGAATAACATCATCCTCGATGTTGACAAGTTGTGAGAGCAAAATGGAAATTGAAATGGATTGAAATAGAAATGGAGATGGATTTTACCTCGTTGTCTTCGAATGGATCGAATGACCTTCTTTGTATTATAGGAATTAAAGGACTTTACAGGGAATAGGGGGATTTGTACCTGACAACATCAATATATCATCATCTGTCGTGTTAAATTGAGGAAATGTTCATCATTATGGGTCTTCATCGATCGATACAGCCATCAATCGATCAAATCACAGTGTAATTCTCCTGATGTTTTACTCTCCCTTCCCTCTCTCTCTCTCTCTCTCTCTCTCTCTCTCTCTCTCTCGTGTTGAAGTTCACACCATTCTCATGGATCACCAGTTGATTCGAATCATTGGCCTCTGGCTCTTCATTGAAACAGTAAAATGAAGCTTATGAACTGTAGGCGATCGATCGAATGCTGCAGAGACAATCGATCGATTCTGAATCCTATTTTCTGAGACACAAACAAAAATATTAAAAGAAAACTTAATCTAAAACGTACCAGTGGATTGCCTCCCACTCAGTGCTTTTGTTTAAAGTCGATTAGCTCGACATGAATGGAGGTTTTTAGTCCTCCGTAGGATGGTCGGTTAGCGTATTTGGTATTGGCGGACTTGCTTGATGTTTCATTCTCTTCACCAGCCTATTATGCAAAGATATTTTTTAAAAATAAAATATATATTAATGATTTAAAAAAAAAAAAAATCTATGTAGATTATTTTCAAGACATTTTAATTATTTTATATCTATTAAAAAAAAATTAATAAATAAAACATGGTATTTTTCAAATATCCAAACTCAAAAAAATATTCTTACAAATTTTTTCTAATTTATTTGTCCGTTATCTATAGGAGTGTAAACCATGTTGTGAACTATGATATAGATTTCATGCTTTGTGCTTTGATATTGAGGGTGGGATGTCTGTCTTCAGAAAACAATTAATTATGCAAAATAATTTAATATAGCGTCAATCTAATCTCTTTCAAACAGCAAAGCATGGGGATATTCATTTCTAATATTCATTTAATTTCTTAAAATTATTAATAACAACTAGTAAATTGCCCAGAAAAAGATAATTAATACAATAAAGTATATATCTGTCTAATTTAAAAAACAACAATTATAGGTTTTCTATTTTGTTTTTGTCAAGAATTGTAAATTAGACAGACTAATATAAGTTACAGATCACCAAGGCGGGTCCCATTTTGTAAAATTTGCCAACTGTGATTGCAATATTATCGTCAGCTGGCAAATTTCTTTTAGAATTACGTAATTACCCTTACGATTCTTTTAAACGCTGTTTTGTCATTGACCCTCTTAACCGGTTTTGGAAGAAGACAGTAAAACCGGGAAATCAAAATGACAATTATAGGAAATTCTTGATTTAGAATTCTTATAAAATTAGTAAATTAATCGATCAAAACTTAGGTATGATAAATAAAGTATATGAATCATGTATTGACTTGGTTTTTATTTCCGGGTTAATATTGTGAACCGAATTTGACCATCATCAGCTAACAGAATTGGTTCAAGCGCCAAGGGGAAAGGGCTGGACAAAATGACAGAAAAAGAAAGAGGGTAGTTAGGTAATTTAGATGAGAATCAAAAGGTGGATTAGAAGATAATCTCGTCTATAATAAGGGGTGGGGCTTTCTTTATAAACCAGAGAGACAAAAGTCATTAGTTGAAGAATTAAGAAGAACCAAGTCGAAGAAGATCCTTCAGGAAATCATCATCTCAAGTAAGATTCATCATCATCTCAATAAGAACAGATATTATCGTTTTAGATCATTTACCAGGTGAAAAAATGCTATATTTGTTCTTTCAGTTTGCTCGTTCTTGGGTGTCTTTATAAATGTATGCAAACAAAGATTGATGCATGTCGTTCTTAATTGTTATTTAGAAGTTAAGATCTCTAGTTTTCTTCATACTTTGGTATCGGTAACCGGAAGAATTCTAGGGGGTTGAACACTTGAAGTCTAGGACATGCAAAAGATATAATAGCAAAGCTTTTCTTGCCATTTAAAACATTTATAATTATCATTTGTGATTGGAATTATAATAGGAGGATGGCTCGGATCATCATGGTTCTTTCAACAAGCTTTCACCATTTAAAACCTTTTTATTTTGGTTGTAGGATTATTAAAAAAAATAATAATAAAAGAAAATGGGTTACTGGTCGAAGTTGGTTCCAAAGGTGAAGAAATTGTTTGAGAAGAAGAAGGCTGTTGAAGCCCCGGCGGAGGAGAAGCCACGAGAGGTGGTGGAAGCCGTGGAGGAGGTCGTAAAAACCGAAGAACCTGCCAAGGTGGAAGAAACCAAGGCAGAGGAAATTACAACCAGCGAGAAAGAGGTAGAAATAGTTGAAGAGAAGAAAGAAGAGGTTAAACCGGCTCCGGTTCCCGCCCCGGTTGAGGAGGAGAAGAAAGAAGAGGTTAAACCGGCTCCAGTTCCCGTCCCGGCTGCGGAGGAGAAGAAACCGGCCGTAGAAGAAGTCAAGAAGGCCGTGGAAGAAGTGAAAACGGACGTTGTTGCCGCGGCTCCAGTGGCTGAAACTCCGTCTACCAAGGCCCTGGAAGCTTCTCCGGCGGTTACAACCAAGGCTCCGGAAACTCCAGCGGCAGCCCCACAAAAGGCTTGAGTTTTTTCTACATGGCACTAAACTTTTTTTACAAGTAAGAAAAAAAAAATGGAAAGAAAATTCAAACTTTCTTCTCATTTGTTTTTTAAATGTGGGTTGTCTTTGTGTGGATAAAACTTTTTGTTGTTGTTATTGTTGTTGTTTTAAAAGTGTTTAATTTGTTTATTTCTTATCCATGAGAGTTTTCTATACATTAATTTGCTTGTACGATTGTATATTTTATCCCAATTCAGTTTATCTTCTCATATTTTCACTAAATTTCTATATAGATTTTCATTTCAAATTTAGTTTCATTTTAGAAAAACTTACAACGTAAATATATTATATCCCTTTTAATGTTTTGTATCAATAACATGTATCATATATATTTGAAGTGGTGACAACCGATAATATTTGCATAAATTATCTTAGTCGATTTTTTTATTATGTTTACCTGTGATTTTTTATAAAATTTTATCCACCATATTATGTGTTCAACTCCGAATGTTTGTAATGGCGTCGAGTTTAGGCTATTAGCCTAATGAGTGACCAAATTTTTATTGTCTAATATTTTCGAAAACTTAGCTAATTACTCTCTAGACTATAGTTTCGAGAAGTTGACATCTCTAAACTTAGTTGTTAAATAGAGATATGAACAACATATTTATGTTAGATTGGTATAATTATGAGGATATGCATACGTGCAAGCAAGCAAGAAAGAAAATGAAATTAAAAGATTAGAACGACATATTATATGCAAACCACTTTTATTTTATGTTGATTCAAAACAACATGGTACGCAACTCTTCCTTTTCACTGGAACTTCGTTTTTCTTTAGCACGTTAGTTTTTTTTGGAAGAATGTTAAATTATATTCAAATAAGAAAAACTGTTTTATATCTACTCTTTTATAAGATTACAAATCTTAAAACACAAAACAACCAATTAACTTAACCTATTTTGAGCTTTAGTAGGAGGAGTTGCACCAGAGTGAAACCATTGTTGCATTCACTCTTCGTATCTGTCATCTCCTTGGAGTCGAATTGAGCTTAGCCAGTTCCTCACCATCTTGTCTACCATCCGGATGAGTTGCCTTGTTGTACTAGCACTAGCGCCGTATCTTCGTTCGTTTCTCTCCCGTCAAAGGTGATAGACCACTGAGTGGAAAGCGTATTTGCTAAGAAACCGTTGTACGCGGTCTCATGATGGAGCAGAGAGACATGCGACCAGCGTGTCCCAATAGGTCGAGAAATCCTGGTGGACCAGACCCTTGCCAAGATCAGTCCAGACCGTGCGGGAGTATGCACATTAAAAAAAATTGGTTCCGTGTCTCTAATGGGTGTTGGCAAAAGATGCAAGCAGTGGGTAGATTCATTGTCCAAGCAAGCATTTGATTGCAGGTGATGAGTCTATCTTGAAGAGCTAGCCCAATTATGAAAGCGTACTGAGGGGGTTGATACGGGCCCATACTACCGGGTGCCAGGAAACATGGGGTGTTGGCTGGCCTAGGAGCTTGTATGTGCTTGAGGTTTTGAACTTGGCCCGAAAGCCATCAGGTTTGTAAACACGATATACGCGAGCAGGCAGTGTGTAGGAAAACAAAGTAAATATATAAGGTTTTTCTTATTGATTCACAACGTACAAAGTCTATATATACAAGAGACAATATTTAACCTAAACTTGTAAGCTATGAAAAAGGGCTTAGCCCAAAATACACAAAATGTAAGTTTACATAAAACACGATATACACAGTATCGTAATACCCCCCCCCCTCTAGTTGGAGAGTGAAGATCACACACTCCCAACTTGGCTATGAACCGAGCAAATGAACGTCGACCAAGAGACTTTGTAAATATATAAGCCAGTTGCTCAGTGGTAGACACATGAGAGAAAGTAATGGTGCAACGAACAAGTTTATCCCGCACAAAATGACAATCATTCTCAATGTGTTTGGTACGTTTGAACGACCCGAAGAGCTGCATCCCAATGAGCTTGTTTAGGCTCATTCATAAACTGAGTCAGCACATGAATTGAGTAAGAAAGATCCGGTCTGGTCACAGAAAGGTAGATTAAGCGACCTACCAGACGACGATAGACTGTGACATCCCGAAGAACAGGTCCATAAGCCGTAGCAAGCTTATAATTCTGCTCCAAAGGAAAAGTGGCCGGTTTAGCCGCAAGGAGACCCGTCTCAGCAACAATATCAAGGATATACTTACGCTGGCACAAATAAATTCCTTTCGGACTACGAGCAACCTCAATACCCAAGAAAGATTTCAAAATCCCAAGGTCTTTCATCTTAAAACACTCGCTCAAATACTCTTTAAACTTAGAAATAAGTCGCGGAGAATTGCCCGTAATAATTAGATCATCCACGTAAACAAGGACCATCAAGCTGTCCGAACCCTTAACACACACAAACAGTGAATATTCCGGAATCGATTGAGTGAAACCATAGGCTAATAAAGCACTATGCAATTTTGCAAACCAGCAATGAGGAGATTGATGTAGTCCATACAATGATTTCCACAAACGATAAACCCGCTTAGGATTAGACCCACGAAATCCCGGTGGTAGTCTCATATAGACTTCTTCCTTTAAATCTCCATGAAGAAGCCACACGCGGAGAAGACGCAGGGGAGTCCGCACACATAGAAACCTCAGGAGAGTAAATCGGAGTAGTAGGAGGAGAATCAAATATGGTCTCCGATGGCACAAGGTCAGCCATAGCAGGTAAGTCTGGAGACTCGTCGGGTAAAAATGGAGACTCAGGGGACATAGGAGAATCCATATGTAGAGGAGACGATGTAGGGAAAACAACCTCATTCTCAATAGACACAGACTGAGGAGATTTGGCAAAAGTAAATATAGTCTCAGAGAACACCACATCGCGAAAAATAAAAATTTTGCCAGTTTCAAGATCATAGACTCGCCAACCTTTCTTCCCATAAGGATATCCAAGAAAGACACATTTGATACTGCGAGATGTAAACTTGTTTCCTCGATGATTTTGGTTGTGAGCATAACATAAACAACCAAACATCTGTAGATGATTCATAGGAGGAGACCGATTGTACAACTTCTCAAATGGTGTCAATCCATTTAGCAATGGAGTTGGTGTCCGATTTATAAGATAGGCTGCCGTAAGAACACACTCACCCCAAAACTTAAGTGGTAGATGAGCTTGAAATAAAAGGGACCGAGCAACATTCAACAAAATGGCAATGTTTGCGTTCGACTCGACCATTTTGTTGCTGAGTACCTACACAAGAGGTCTCATGTAATATACTCTTCTCGCGGAAATATGGAGTAGGACAAAGGAACTCTGTTCCATTTTCCGAGCGGATGGTCTTGACTAGCGTAGAGAATTGTTGTTCCACAAGTGCAACAAAATTACGCAAAGTTAGAGAAACATCTTGTTTGGAAGCTAGGAGATAAATCCAAACACTACGAGAGTAGTCATCGACAATGGTGAGAAAGTAACGAGCACCAGAATGAGCCATAGTACGATATGGCCCCCATAAGTCACAATGAACTAACTCAAAAACCGCAGTAGTTTTATTAGAACTTGTAGGAAAAGAGCAACGAGTTTGTTTAGCGCGAATACAAATCTCACACACTTTATTCTTCAAAACTCTAGAACTAGAAACACCAGACATAGGTAATAAATCTAAAACTTTCTGAGATGGATGTCCTAAGCGATGATGCCATAAATCCACAGAAGTTGCCTCCATTTGATGTATCACACCAGCAAACTCCAAACTTCTCAGGAAATAGAGTCCTTGCAACTGCTCAGCCACTCCAATCAGTGTCCTGGTAATGCGGTCCTGGATAATGCAAAGCTTATCAGTAATCTGAAAAACTGTAGCACTCTCTTTATTCAACTGTGACACAGANTGTAGCACTCTCTTTATTCAACTGTGACACAGAAACCAAGTGACAATCCAAACCATCCACAAACAACACATTCTTCCTTGTTTACTAGCCGAAGTAAAACGTCCATCAGACAATTTCACAAGTAAGGGAGATATATCCCGAATATCAGTAAAAAAATCAATGGAGCCAGACATATGACTAGTCGCCCCTGTATCGATAATCCATGAGCCAAGAAAATACATACCAGATAAAGTCTCGGTAGTGGAAGGCTTCTTGCGTTCATTCAGCATTTGAACCAACACTTGCCATTGCTCATCCGAGAGACCAGTGAGTCCCATCCGATCCTGAGATGTAATTTGGTTTGCGTGAATAGCCGGAGAGGCAGACACCGCATGAGCTTTAGCCGAAGATGCAGAGAAACCACGCGTTGAAGCAGGGTCAGTAGGACGATCGGAAGAAGAAGGGAGACTGCCTCTTGGTCTATTTCCCCACCAAGTTGGATAACCGAGAGCCCTAAAACAATTTCCAGGGAGATGTCCCTTCCTATTACAAGCAGGACAGAGTAACTTCGATCGATCTTCTCGGGACAGAGCAGGACGAGAAGCAGAGCTCATGGATGTTAAAGATGCTTGAGTGCGTACTGCATAGACAATTGTATCAACAGACTTGTCGTCAATAGCCCGCGAGTTCCTCTTGGAATCTTCATCTTGCGTCACAACTTGAAACGCCTCATCGACCGAAGGTAATGGGTCTCGCGACAACAGATTGGACTTGACCGAGTCAAAAAATCGAGTCATCTAACCCTCTCAAGAACTTATGTAGCCGATCTTCCTCCCTTTCCTTCTCGAGATTATGACCAAAAGGGACCCATAATTTTTTGTCACCCTAAACTCAGCAAGAAACGTCCAAAGTTGCATCAATTTTGCATAATACGCCTCAATTGTCAAACCGTGTTAACAACACGTAGCGAGCTCAGATTTTATCCTCTAAACTCTCTGCCCATTCTTCACTGAGTAACGACGTTTGATATGATCCCATAACGCACTAGCAACCTCAAATTTTGAGAGAGAAGAACGAACATCTTCCACAATCGTAAGCTTAATCCAAGACAACACCAAGGCGTTGTTAGTCCACCAATCCTCATGATCCTCTGATTCTTCACCGGGATCATGGATAGTACCATCCACGAAACCATACTTCTTCTTTAATCTCAAGGCCGTACAAAGGTTTGAAGACCATTTGTTGTAGTTGTGACCTCGAAGCAACGGTTGAGATATGATGCAACCGGGGTTATCCCTAAAAGACAAGTCGTATGGATTAATTCTTCTTCTCTGCACGTCTGCTTTCGGTGGTTTATCACTCTTCACCGTACTTGAATCATCAACAATAGAAGGATCGTTCATGATGATTAATACCACAGAAAATTAAAACAGAGAAACTCTAGCTTGATAAACAGAACAAGCTTAGAGAATAAGAAAAAAAGACAACAGAAAGAGGCTTGAGAAATGAATAACAAGCCTAAGATTTGAGCAAAGAAATTTTGTGTTTATTGCTCTGATACCATGTAGAAAAACAGAGTAATGTATAAGGTTTTTCTTATTGATTCACAACGGCGTACAAAGTCTATATATACAAGAGACAATATTTAACCTAAACTTGTACCCAAAGCTAAACTATGACAAAGGGCTTAGCCCAAAATATACAAAAGGTAAGTTTACATAAAACACGATATACACAATATCGTAATACAGTGTGCTCTGTTTTTTCCGAACAGGGGAGATTGCTTCCTCATTGTGATTCAGATGAGAGGCTCGATGTCTACGATTACGGCGTGACATAGCCTGATGCATAGTGGCATTTGCAGGGATACCAAGGTCAATGAAGCCACAAGGGCTATTGAGATCAATAAGCTTGCCCAGCGAGGTCCAAATATCATACCAGAAGGATGTAACGGAGCCAATATGCACTTCCATCTTCATATATGAAGCAGCCTTATCGCAATGTTTAAGAAGCTTCCTCCACATCCACGAGCCCGTTTGCTTGACTGAAATACACCAGAAAGATTTACCTTTAAGCAGGTTGCGATGAACTTAACCCAAAGGGAGTTAGCCGAGAAGAGTCTCCAAATCAACTTCATGAGTGTGATATCACTTGCTCTCTTTAAATCCTGCAATCCCAAATCTCCCGCAGTCTCTTTAGCACATTAGTTGCATAATCTTCCATGATAATATTACTAGGAAATTATCTATTTTCAATAATCATTTGTTCGAAGTATTTAGGGTTCAACGTCTTTGACTACCAATATATTCATTTTCATTCTATGCACCAGATGTAACCAAGATCACATGTGACGTGCGATCTAGATTTCCATCGGAGTGAGAGATCAATTATAACATTTTTTTTACGATCTGCTTTTTTTTTATCATCATTGGTGCATGATTAGTCGGTTCATTAGCCAAATTCCTACATAATGTAGGCAATGGGACTCGATCCCGGGTGTAATGGTGCCTAGACTCAGCAAGCTTACCACATGTCACTAGACTAAGGTCACTTCACTTTTCATACAATCTGTTAACAAATAAGCACTACAAGAAAACACGCCGTTTGCGAGGGAAATTTGCGACGCCTTTTT
>OVAP01006233.1:0-12021 GCA_900406295.1 Aurinia saxatilis
ATCACGATGATCGTTCGATGAAATGTTCGTCGTGGGTCCTTAGTTTGCGATTAAACTAAGCCATGTGCATGGACCCATGGGACATGATGTTTCTAAGCGAGCTAAGTTAGCTCGCGGATTGAAATGTGAACAATCTTGCGGGCAATACTTGACACTTAGCTCGCGGATTGAAATGTGAGAAATGTCATGGGCCATGCCTGAGACTTAGCCCGCGGACATTGAAGATAGACTTGTCTCGCGGGCCACGTCCTAGACGTAGCCCGCGGACCATGACAACGAGCTCACCTTGCTTGCTATGTTGAGCATGGAGCCCGCGGGCCATGGCAAGTAATATAAACCGCGGGCTGTGTCGTCGAGCTCGTCCCACGGGCTGTGTCGAGCTCGTAGCCCGCGGACCACGGCAAGGACGTAGCTCGCGGGCCATGGCAAGAGTGTAGCCCGCGAGCTATGTTGCTAAGCTCATCCCACAGGCCACGTCGAGCGTGTAGCCCGCGGGCCATGGTAAGGTTGTAGCCTGCGGGCTTCAACAAGGATGTAGCCCTCGAGCTACGTTGCTGCGCTCGCCCCGCAGGCCACGTTGAGCACGTAGCTCATGGGTCATTGCAAGGGCGTAGCTCGCGGGTCACGGCGAGAGTATAGCCCACGAGCTACGCTATTAGGCTCACCCCGCGGGCCACAGTGTTGACGTAGCTCGCGGGTAAAGGCCGTGGTCTTGTCTGTGGGCCATGGCTCAGACTTGGCCCATGGACGAATGTCTTGATGTCTTTGTTCGATCCTTTGCGGATCCATTTCATGTCCGGACGTTGAATTGATCGTAGGGAGATCGAAATTGTTAGTCTAAGAAGGTTCGGGACCCACAATGAGACTTAGCTAGCGCATTGCTTGGTGAAGTTTATACCAGGACCTACTAACCAAATATCCATCGAATAGGCTTGATGGTTAGTCGTGTGAGTTTGTAAAGGGTTTGGCCCACAGAACAAGCCAAGGGACATGTCCCGCGAGCCAGACGCCGTGCACGACCCGCGAGACAGTCTATGTCTGTAGTCCGTGGGCCATGTCGATCATGTAGCCCGTGGGACATTTGTATGAGCTTGTCTGGGGCCACGTTCGTTACTTTGCTCGCGTGGTAAATCTAAGAGCTTTCTTCGCAGGCCAAGCTCGGTTCAAGTCTTGTTATGTGCCTTGTTGATCGTGGAACCCTCGGTAGTCCATACTTAATTATATTGTTACCAATTGATAGTCTATGACTGTAATGCTCGATGGTGTAAATGACCGGCTTGTGGGCCGTAGTAGTGTTTTGTGGCAAACACTTAGCTATTATATGCTATCAATCTTCGTGGGTGGAGTCCGACCCCCACAATCAGAATTAGTTGAAGATATTCAAAAGATATTGAAGACGCGTTTTTAGAGGATATTCGATTGAATCACACCTCATTTTGATCGAATAAGAGTGGATAAATACAAAATTTTGGATTTCTATCTTAAATCTGATTCCCGGTATCTATCAACTTCTTAGTCGACCTCTGCACTATAAATACAGAAATCACGAGCAAAAGAAATCACGAGGTTACAAGTTCACAAGCATCTAGGCGAAATAGTTCACTAGTTCTCTTTTATTCATTGTTTTATTTGTTTCTACTTTGGATATGCTGTCAAAGGGAGAATTTTTTTTTCTTTGTCTCTACGTTATATAGAGCATCATGAACCATTTCTTATTGATTTATATGATTGCAATTTCAATTGTTGTTATGTTTATCATAAACATGTCTGAATAGTTTCATAGTTAGGAATAAGTTTTGCTAGGGGTATTCATGGTTTGAGAGATAGGCAATAAGATTATGCAATGATGACTAGTTAAGACTTCCTTTTTTACCAGAACTTAATCATATCTAGGATCAACAACTACTAATGCACCACTTAGAGTTGTTATCCGGAACATTGATTTTGAAAGATCTAATGTCCATTCTCGGAGTAGCAATTGATTTTCTGCACTTAATAACTAGTCTATAGAGTGAAGTAGCATAACACCTTTCACTTAATTAATCTGGACTCGACTAGGTGAAACCGTCTAAGCCGGACCACAAGGACAATCGAATATTAGTGATTTCAAGGTATATAGCCTTTTAGAAGAGTTGCATAATTACTACCCTGAATAATTCAAATCATGAGTCTTTGATGCATTTCTGACTTCCCAACGTTTTTCTTATTTGATTATCTTGCGTTTTATTTATTTGTTAGTTTTTCAGATCTTCATTCGACCAAACACACTTCATGTATTTGATCGAAACGTCACTCCATTTGATCGAATTGCTTTTGCATTCAATCTAATACATCACCCTCAACTCATATTTATTGCTTAACTCGAGTAAACTCAGACGTGTCACTGTGTTCATTTGCTATATGTTGATATGATCCCTAATACCAATGCAAAGCATGTGCATTTACAAAAATTATTTTGGGTGAAAACTAAACGCCAATCAGTCTCCCCATGTTTGGTTGGCAAAATTTAATATAAAAAACCTACCTTAGGTGAGAAAACCAGTCAAATGCATAGATACAGAAGGGATTTACCTTTAATATTATCCTCAATGCTAAGGAGAACCGAGGAAGCATGCCTGATGTCTTCACACAGCTTCTTGCCAAAGACAAATTCAGAGGGTGATGTTTAAGCCGTTCTGCCAGATCCAATGCGTCCATCAATCTTGTAAGCCTTTAAAGCACACTCAGTAACCTGGAAGTAGCACAATGTAGCAATGAAACTCAAGAATTTGATAGATCAGTCTTGGAAATGGAATGATCTTTCCAGAATCATCAGGATTTTGAGGAACCTTGAGGACTTGATCAAACACCAACTCCCCAAAGTTGAACGGATCTTCTAGACAAGTATGTACATCAGTTTGGCTCTTTTCTCAGTGACCCAGGTGTTGTCAGTGGAGGGCATCCAGTTCAAGCACATCAAACCAAACACAAATCCAACAGTCAATACAAGAAAAGCAAGTGTATTACCACGAAAGAATCAGTTACAATGTAGCCGCAAAACATGTCTTATGCGAATACATTGTCCCTACATACAATCGTCGCAATTTTTATAAGTCGCAGAGTAGTCGCAAAATTCAATCTAATTTGAGACAAAATGTGAAAACATTTACGTCTACATTATTAGTTGTAAAATATTTGTGACTACAATATTAATTGGTATTTTGTTGCAAAAGTATGGCAAAAAAGTGGGAAATTATTTGTGACTACTTTGCCAGTGTTTTGTGATATAGGATAGTAGTCGTAATTGAGTGACATTTTAATAATCGACGATATTACGATGCTTTTCTTGATGGCAATTACAGTGGTGGCATTTTAGTCGCAATGTTTTGCCACTACATTTGATCATGTTGTTGGTATTTATTGTCAATTTGTTCGACTGTTTTGTGAAGACAAGGATTTTATGTGTTTTGTTAAGTTCATTGTAGTCGGAAAATCATTGCTTTTTTAGCAACTAATTTGCGACTACTTCAAAAGTTTTTTTTGTCATTTTTCTATTTATTTTTGTTTTTGGTTTCTGCTTAATTTTGTTATTAGCATGCTAAATCGTTGAAGAAACTAAATTATATAAACAAAAGAAAGTTTGAAAACTAAAGTCAATTACAAAAGCACAGAATTTAAAGGTTTTAGTACATACAAAATGTATTTACCAAATTTTTATGGTAAACTTAACAACACTGTTTTGTTGAGTACAAGAAGGTGTTGAAGAAGAGTAGAGAAAACCTTGGAAGTCCATAAATTGTGCTACCTATGGATTTTGCTTCTTCATGTATCCCATTAGTAACTCCACCTTCATCTTGCATTATTTGGTCTCTGCTTCTCGTTTGGCGTTTTAAGCAGCTTGTTCTTTAGTCTTTGCCTTAACTTCCTTGAATTGTTCCTCCAAAGTGTTGATGGTCGATGAGCTGGTCCAGGGACAAGTCTTTTAGCGCCTCCCGCGGACTCGGGAAAGTCTGCCATGTCCGTATGGTTGCCGTGGTCATCTTGAATCTTGAATGGTACTCTTCTACAAGATTGCATTCATCTCAGTTGTGGTCAGATGTGAAGTCCCGAGAAGCACCATCTGAGGCCATCGACTGATCGGGATCGATTTCAGTTAGCTTAGCGTCCAAGTTCTTGTTATAAGTCTCACCGATCTTTTCACCTTTTCATCTACATAGCTTCCATCTTTTCTTGTGTGTATTTTGAGGAGGACATCTCCAATGGAGACTTCCCTGCCCTTCTCTTTAACATACAAGACATGCAGACATGAGATAAGAAAACATTAGGCAATGCAGACAAACAATTATGAAAACAAAATGCATAAACACACAACCATTGAGAAAAAAAATATACAACAACAATTAGAAATTGAAATCAGGCAGGCAGAAAGATGAGAACTATATTTACCATGTCACGCTCTGTAACACCCCTATATTTTCCAGTAGAAAACACATGACATCGGGGCTTGAGAAAACAAGCTAAACACCAAGTCTAGCTTGAGATCGCAACAAATGGACATCATCACCTCAGCGCCAAGTTCAAAAATAGAACAACAATTTTGACATCAACAAATTCAAGTCTCTTAAACCTGAAAAAAGGGCAACAGAGGGGTGAGCAACACAAGGTTAGTCAATGAGGGTGAGCTAGAACTCACCAAATGCACCATTACACTTAGAAACTAGCTACACAAGACAAGATAGACAATTGTGCTAACAATAATCAGAAAAACATAATTCGAACACTCACAATAAATATCGTAATAACAACCAATAAATTACAGAGTATCTAACCATGCCGAACATTTGGTGGACTCCAGCATTGGTCGACCCTAATCAAAGGCTAACATACACATAAGATACTCAATAGGAATGATGGCCCCTGACGAGGTGGAAATAAAAAACTTTCCACGACATTAACCATATTCAAAACCACTAACTAAATTTCAAAGTATTTATTACATCTAATGACGATGCCGGCCGCCATGGATTGTTGTAAGTGGTGGACCCCAGTATTGGTTAACCCAGATCAAAGGCTAACATTGACAAGGCTGAAAATCTTGGTCAAGATAAATTTCTTGACTACATATCAATGTAGTATAGCTAAGGGTCGAATCCACAAATCCCAAAGTTTACACTATATTCTAATAAATTATTTAACTTAGCTAAGATTATCAAAAGTGGGGGTTTATTTTGATGTATTTCCTATGGATTAAATTCAATAATAATAAAGGCGTTAGACCTAGGGAAATCATAGGAATTGAAAACGAATACTAGATGATTAATAAGGTTTTAATTAAGCACAATCCTCAACTCAAACATAATTATAGAATTGATCCACTTTTGTGGCATCAATCACTTTTTCTAACAACCTAGATATATAAACTGTCGTTTAAACCTAGAGATTGTAGGAAAACAGTAATGAATGGGTTTGATATGTTCACCAATTGCCTTAGTATCAACTTTCGTTGGCTAAGGACATTTTGCTCTCCTAGTGTGTTATCTAGCAATCTATTACACTTTCGTTTAATAGATTCAACATAATATCATAAACTAGGTGTACAGTCTAGTGTAACCATTAAAGCAACACTAGGAGGAAGATTTCAAATGACTAACCTATTTGCATCTAGTTAAAAGTCTAACAATTCCATAGAAATCGCTAGATCTAACTAGCTAACTACTCACACATATTGAAATGGACAACAATCAAAAGCATGATGATAAACATGAATAACAAAATACTTATATAAAACAAAATATAAAAGATTATAAGAGTTTAAAAGACTTCTTGGCGGAGCGATAGAACTAGCTTGAGGATCAATCAAGAGGGTTTGAAGCTCTTGAGATCTAGAAGACTAGCTTGTAGCTCAATCAAAAGGATTTGAATCTCTTGAGACCTACTTGGATCAATTAAGAGGAATTTAATCAACTCTTAAGACCAATTTCCTGTTTGATGAATTTAATCAAATCAAAACAAGGGATAGAGAATACTATTCTCCCTCAAAAGCAAAAGCTCTCTTTATAAATAATCAATCAACTGAATAATACAATAGGCCTAAGGAGACTATTTATATAAAAACCATAAAACCCTAGAATCGTAGAAAACCCTAAAATAATAAAATAGAAAACTACTAAAATACATAAAAAGGAAATAATAAATATTTGTCACGCTGCATTACGTCCATCCGACGAAAGAAGATTTGTCCTCGAATCTGATTGATGATGGGGTTTGACTTTCTTCCTTTTCTCCATTCATAAAATTCTTCAAGCCATATAATATAACTTTCCTTTATAAAGAACTTCCAAATTTTCCAACATGCATTTTAACACATGACACAATAATTAGAGTTCTTGCCCCACGTAACTTCATCTCCAAAAGCCTTCTCAAATCTTCCATAAAAAGTGAAAATTAATGGAATATTACTCTTAGAAGCACATGGCATAATGATATACTTCTCACCCATGAAACGAATTTGTTTCATGCCTTCTTTCTTCTGATTGGTTTGAACACAATTACCAATATTGCGTAATGAAAATATTGTTTCATACTCATGAACGTGATGCCAGTTTCGAGACTTCAACAGCATTATGTCAGTGACGTTCACGAACACGGAGACGTCATAGTCATAGTCATCATAGATTGGATCCCCAACAATCACTACGTAATCGTCACACCAATCTTTATACATATCAAAGATTGGATCATCACACAAATCTTCATACATATCAAAGATTGGACCACCATAGATCTTTATATAGATTTCATGGTTTTCTTCTCTTTCAACTAAAGGACTTTCGTCCTGGATAGGATAGATGCTTTGACTCAGCATGATAACCAGAATCGTTCTTTGATTAAGAAATCTAGGAGACACAGTTGTGATACCAACCTGGCGCAGCGATAGAACTAGCTTGAGGATCAATCAAGAGGGTTTGAAGCTCTTGAGATCTAGAAGACTAGCTTGTAGCTCAATCAAGAGGGTTTGAATCTCTTGAGACCTATTTGGATCAATTAAGAGGAATTTAATCAACTCTTAAGACCAACTTCTTGTTTGATAAATTTAATCAAATCAAAACAAGGGATAGAGAATACTATTCTCCCTCAAAAGCAAAAGATCTCTTTATAAATAATCAATCAACTGAATAATACAATATGCCTAAGGAGACTATTTATATAAAAACCATAAAACCCTAGAATCGTAGAAAACCCTAAAATAATAAAATAGAAAACTACTAAAATACATAAAAAGGAAATAATAAATATTTGTCACGCTGCATTACTTCTCCATAAAGAAATGACAGAAATCAATGACAGTCTTCAAGCGAAACTCCAACAACAATAAGCAAAGAACAAAAATGGAGAGAAAAATGAAGAACAATGTATTAAACTAAAGAGAAAGCTTAAATGACTGAAAGGGAAGCTCAGCACTGATTTATGGATCCAAATTTCTTCCATGATAAGAGAATTGAGGAGTGATTGGAGCAAATCTCGTGATTGACAACTTTCCAAGTTTGGCATTCGGATAGAAATATATATCTTCAGTAAAACATCATATCTTCTTAACCGCTAATCAGAATGCCTTGAAACCACCGTAAAAATGAGGCTAACTCAATTTCCTATGTCGTGGCAGAGTTTGAGATTTAAATTCCTACGGGAAGGCTTTCTCCTGACACAATCTTTAAGGCACTTCAGACTGGTTATGCATTGTCAGTTCACTTGTTTGCCTCCTTTTGCCTCAAATCTTCATTCCGAAGCTTCAATCCAAACTCTAATGCATTAAGCACCTGTTAAGACTCTAAACAAACCAAAAGAATCGAAAAACAAAGGAAAATCAATGGTTAAAAGATGTAAAAAATGCAACATATCAAACATATATATAAGACACTTGATAGGGGATGTTGGCCTCTCACTATGTGGTAAAGAAGTTCAGTCCACGACATTAACCGACTTCAGAACCACTAACTATTTTCAAAGTATTTATTATATTTAATAACGATGCCGGCCGCCATTGATTGCTCAATAGAATTTTCATGGTGATACCGGTCTAACCAAATTGAGATATTACTTATCTCACACATATCCAAATAACAATTCATATTCAAATTATTTAGTCTCTCTAAAATCATATTAATTTAACTAAATAGAAACTCATGTTACTATCTAAAATATTCAAATAAATTTCCAAGAATAATATACACAAAGTCTAGGTAATTTAGAGGAGTTAAAACTCATAATTTATGTTCATCTAACAGCTCAATAATCTTAAACTTTCTAATTAAATTCAGTTAACATCTCAAGACACACACACAACAGCAAGCACACCAAAAAAGTAGACTATCAGTGACTTGATTCACCAGAACCAAGATATAATGGTGGAGAAGACCAAAACATGTTCTCAACTGAAAACTGGTTTGGACATAAAGAAGATGCTTGACTGAAACGTCGATAACTCTGTGTAGAGAAATTGGATTGAACCGCTTCTTGTCTCTATGGCTAGATGACGTATGTACCTTCGATTTGATAAGTTTTGGTCGTCTAGTTCCTCCTTTTTCTCCAGATACATGTCTTACTAGTTGCATATATGGATTTAACGATGCTGCTGCATACAAATTAATCCTCTTGCATAAGAATGGGTATAACTATTTTATCGTAATTCCGATCAAGGTGATCTCATGCTTTATGGAAAGAGGAGATTAAGACCTTCACACTGATGGGTGGCTCGTCACCCAGTTCTTTCTGGATAGTCTGGAAAACGTCTCAAAAAGTGGATGTTCGGATTGAAGCATGCTGTTACAGGCAGACTCTACGCATTGGAGGAGAAACGCCATAACTCCTTGAATGTGACTCTAATCGAGACGATCTCAGGCTTCCTGAAAAGCTGACATCCATACCTACACGTATATGGTTGTCTCGTCACCTAGTTCATTATGATTTGGAAGATGATTGATTGGATTGAGCATGCTGTTGCGAGAAGACCGGACCTCCTGGAGAAGAACGGCAATAACTCTTTGTCTAGAAGTCCGATTGAGGCGATCTCAGGCTTTATGGAAAGCTAAAAGACAAACCTTCATATCCATGGGTTGCTCATCGCACAGTTCTTTCTGGATCACCGGAAAAGAGGCTCGAAAGTGACGGCTATGAGTACATAAAAATTGTAGACGAGGAGGAGGAACAAGAGAAGGATTCATGGAGGAAGAGAGAGGCGTTAGGAGAGGTTTTCTGGTGATGAGGAGTGGCTGGCAACGAGAAGAAGAGAACGACAAAAGAAGAAATAGGGGTACTCCTTTTTTCTCTTTTAGGTAAAAAAAGGGTAGAGGAAGTTTTCCTTATTTACAAAATAAGACCAAAGTTTTCAGTTTTTTACACTTTGGCCCAAAAAATACGATTTTCACAAACACTCCCGGTTTAGGAAAAAACCGGGATGTTACATGAACACAAATTGTGAGCTTTAACTCCTTTAAATTACTTAGACTTTGTGTATATTATTCTAGGAAATTTATTTGAATATTTTAGAGAGGTACATGAGTTTTTATTTAATTAAATTATTATGATCTTAGAGAGACTAAATAATTTGAATATCAATCCTTATTTGGATATGTGTTTGAGATAAATAATATCTCAATTTGTTATTTGGGTATGTGTGAGATAAGTAATATCTCAATTTGGTTAGACCGGTATCCCCATGCAAATCTGACATTAACTAGCTCTATTGATTAATCCATGGCGGCCGGCATCATTATTGAATATAATAAATACTTTGAAATTAGTTAGTGGTTCTGAAGTCGGTTAATGCCGTGGACTGAACTTCTTTACCACCTCGTCAGAGGCCATCATCCCTACAGAGTATATATATATATATATATATATATATATATATATATATATATATATGCCTTTAATTTTCGTCGACCAATGTTGGGATCCACCACTTTGAGCAATCCATGGCGGCCGGCATCATCATTGGATATAATAAATACTTTAAAATTTGGTCAGTGGTTTAGAAGATGGTTAATACCATGGGCCATACTTCTTTTAGACCTCATCAGGAGCCAGCATCCCTATCGAGTATATTATGTATATGTTAGCCTTTGATTTGGGTCGACCAATGTTGGGGTCCACAACTTTGTTTCGGCATGGTTAGATACTCGATCATTTGTTATTGTAATTGTTCTGATCCGCTGAAATTTGTTATTGTGATTTATTGGTTATTATTATGATATTTATTGTGAGTGTTCGAATTATGTGTTTTCTGATTATTGTTAGCACAATTGTTTATCTTGTCTTGTGTAGCTGGTTTCTAAGTGTAATGGTGCATTTGGTGAGTTCTAACTCACCCTCACAGAGTAACTTTGTGTTGTTCACCCCTTCGTTGTTCTTTTTTCAGGTTTAAGATACTTGAGTTTGTTGATGTTCGTATTTTTTAACTTGTCGCCGAGGTGATGATATTCATTTGTTGTGATCTCAAGCTATAATCGGTGTTTAGCTTGTTTTCTTCACACTAGATGTCATGTGTTTTGTACTGGAAAAATAGGGGTGTTACACTCTCGATTTGTGCATGCGACTTTTGTCCTCCGACATGCTTGTGAGGACTTAGTCCATCACGAGGAGAGTTCCGAGAGTTAGAAGCATTCTTGCTCCCCTCCATTGCATCATCAATACAAAGTCTCCCCGATCCACCTAGGTCGTCTTCGAGTTCCCCTAGTGTTGCTGACAAAGCCTTTCAACTTTCTTCCAGCTATTTCGTCGAAGTGTTCTCGGACCAACTCTATTATCAGAGGGTCCCAAGTGTACTGATGCTACAGACATTTAAAAGAAATATGTTAGAAATCAAATAAAGCAAAGTAAAACAATTGCCTGATCTTAGAACATGGACCACAAAGAAACAGTGAACTTAATCCATTGTCGAAGTTACTAAACCTAACCTAAATCAAACCAGCCTAAAGAAATCATCAAATCAAATTCATAAAACCACATCAATTAAACCACATAAGCATACAGAGTATAAGCATACCAAATTACTTAAACTAAACATAGCAAACCTAGTAAACCTAGCAAATAAGACATAGCAAACCTAACGAAAAATATCAAAGATTTAAATAAAACATATAAGGATTTGGGTGGATTTCAAGTGGATTCTTAACACCATAATTAGGGTACTCTCCAATGCAATCAAATCGAGATCCAAAATCACTCTCCATGTATATTCACTATTCGAATAAATTGGGTGGATTCAAGAATCATTGTGTCTGCCATGAATGTCTGAATATCGCTTGATGATATTTGATTTGCATTGTGACTGATGCAGCTCGGTTCCAGCATTCTTTCATTCAGCTTCTTGATAATGCTGGTTTTGAAGAGCTTTCGGCAAGGGATTTGGCGTTGACTTCGGCTCTGAACACGAATCACCTTCTTACTTTGCAGGTATATGTTGATTCAAAGAAGGCGTCATAGTCCAATGCTATTATTTTTTACGTAAATGTGATATCTTTTTAGGTGTATGTGAAATGCAATGTACAGTTTTGTGCAACAAATTTGGTTACGATAGACACTATTGTTAAATCGAGTGCACCAATAAAGGTACTAAATCAGCACATTTACAGCTTTGGTCGGGAAATTTGGCGCTCTTCTGTTACTTTTAGCTCCTCTTGCAGTTTTTGTATGCTCTGCACTTTCTAACCATTTCAGTTGATTATGTTGATCCATAGTGCTGTAAGAATCCGAGTGAAGCTTGGCTATGAGCATGTTGGCCTAAAGAGATGTTGCAGGGGCAAGTTAGAAAAGAGTACGTAATTAAGAAGAACCGATAGATTAATATTCTTTCGTACACTTGTTTTATGATTGTCTATGTAATTATATATATCGTTCATATAGTATCAAATAAGTTTCTTTAACTCACTAAAAAAATATATACCATTACCACAAAGAAAATACCCAATAGTTTGTGTAGGAAAACTGACTTATCCTAACCACTTAGGGACTATCAGGTTTCTTGTCACAAGATCTCTGTTA